>VOMN01091060.1:0-40730 GCA_014899125.1 Orchestia grillus | reverse complement strand
ACCCTACACCCCCTCCCCCACCTGAATGGAGTTAAGAAGTACTTCATAATCCCCAAGGCGCACGAAATCCTCAAGATGAATTCAAGAACATGACATCAGCGCGAATTCGAAGAAAATTAACAACACTTAGACCGATTTAAAAATTGCACAAGTTCAATTTCGGATGAACTGTGTAAACTAGAAATACTAAATTCAAACATCTAGTAATTTTGCTGCCACTTTCTTCTTCATCACATTCGATGCCATTTAGAGAATATTCTTCTGGAATTGTCTATGTATAAATATGTACATTTTGTTTCCTTATTACATATCCTACCTCTCACTTGTGTCAAAAAATTAACGAAACGCTTGCATGCTCATCACATGAGCTGACGCCCACTTCATCAGACCTGAAAATCCTTGAGTTTTCCACATAAATGACAACTTCAAGGCAAATAATTTAGTACACGAGCGGTCATAAAAATCATTAAATAAATGGTGAATTAAATGTGTTAATTTTACTATCTCATAAAATTCACTTCTATCCAGCTGGACTACACCTTTGACGACCTGTAGCATCAAGTTCAACACTCAATTATATTTACTCAGGTTTCCGTCCAAAGAACCATTTAATTACGTCCAACACATAGATCAAGAAAAATCGTCGTTGACCTCTAACCCTGACATTACACCGCACACTAGCATGCTGTGCCGCATCACAGTTTCGTTAAAACTGAAGGTTGAATATCATCTAAAGCGTGAAATCATGATGCCTTATATATGTATTAAATCATCAACGAAAACATTAACAAGAAATCATGACTAAACAATCGGCTCTAAAATCTGTTCAAGACATTTCCTTCGCAAACGTTGGAATGAGGTTGCGATCAAGGAAGTATTCTTTGCAGAAAGCTAGAAAAAATGTTTATTAAAACAGAAAATGTACTTCAAACATAACGATTTTGATTGGCCTTCGAATCCATCAATGATTCAAATTAGCTCGCAGGTAAATCGAATAAAGACATCTAAAGCATAAAACATTTTGAAAATATAGAAGTCAACTCATGAGCAGCAGTAATAAAAATACAATGTGTATCAATACGAAATTACTAACGGTATTTCAAACCATTCTTACCAGTGAAATGCCGGGTGAAGCTAAACGCTTCACCCGGCACAGTAATTAGCCTCACACTGCCCTATAATCAACACATTCAGTTTTCATTCACTAAATTTGTCCCTAGAGGGAACCGCAACAGTTGATAGACAGCAATCAACACTAGATTAACACGGAATTTTTACAGCAGAGGCGACATAGACTCGTGTACAAGTGGAGCAGGCAATATTCTTTTCTTCACATAATCGATATGCATCAGTAGTTCTGGAAGAGCGTAGCAAAAGCAGATTAGCAGCCATTTTACAAAATAATTAGCAAACTAGGTCAACAACTTAACTATGTGACAAACTTATTTGATTAGTCTCGCTTCATTCTGCAATTTCCATGACTAAGATGACCATAGCAACCCTAATTTTGGAGCCTCCGGTCAAAAGGGATAATTACATTAAAAGTTTAGAATTTAGTTTCGGCATATAGCGTTGCGAAGGTTGCAAGCCAAGTTAGATATTGTAGTAAACGAGTCAACCATGGCCTGCACAGCCGCTACGGAAGGGAATTGGATCGCCGCAGTCTTGGCAGCAGCTACGGTGTTCTTCATTGCATCACAAAGGGCGTTGGAACAATTCAGCACGCAGGAACGCACTTCGCTATTGACCACATTCCGATGGACTGTGTCACCAATGAAAACAAGCTTATGGGCACTCAGAATAACAAATTTTGAGTGCGCAATGAATACTTTGGGAGGTTGGTTCTCCTCAATAGTCAGGAAGAAAGCATCAATTGCAGTGTTCAAGTGTTGAATGTGCTGCTCAGCTTGGTTACTGTAAAAGGCCAAAACCTGACGATCGTTTGCATCCAGACGACAGGCTTTGCTAGCAGCCGTCTCAGAGTTCAAGTTTTTAGAAGTCACCGTCGAAGACGTCGACGAAGTCGACAATGCTTTCTGATGGTCGTTGTCGACTACTGAGTGAGACTGTTTTACTAAATTATCGTAAGACTTTCTTAGATTAGCAGGTAAAGATTCCTTGATTTGCTGGTGCTCACGATCTGCGGTCTCCCTAGACTCGAGCTTCACGTAGTCGTAATCTTCAAGAATTGCACTCTCGTTGGCATACACATTTTCAGTCGGCACGTCCCTAGTCGGAGTCTCGTGCATGGCAGTTTTAATATCGGATTTTTGCTTCATCTGTTCGCCTGACGGAGTTTTCTTGAATATTTGAGGTGCGTTTATTTGAATAACGTTGGCTAAATGCCGTACATCTTCCGCTAAGGGCTTGGTGATGCTAGTTAGTTGCAGCACGACATCCAAGGCTTCTTCACGGTTGTGCTGCGCACAGCTCCACGTGTTCTTAATTATATCGTATGTCGACACTAAACGTTCTACCTGTTGCTGAAGTGCCGAAGCCAATCTTTCATAGCCTGCTTTGTAACCATTCACTGCCGCTCCTTTAGCGAATTTAATAAATTCTTGAAGAGTATCTTTTAACCTATCAATAATAATTTTAGATTCATTGAAACGTTCAATTGTTACAGGTTTCTTAACAGGACTAATAACAACATTGAAATTTGCTAACTTTTCAAGAGAAACATGAACATCCTGCTGAAGCTTAGAGAGCATATCAATGGCAGAATCGTATTCTAAGGGTAGACTTGCACCTGTGAGAGCATTATTGCACACTCCCTCCAAATGGGCAGTCATTTTAGGTTGTTTCGCATCCACAGAATCAGAGGTACGAGCGTCTCTACTCACTTGAGGAGGCACATCATACACACCCTCCGATCTGACTGTACTTCTATCAACAGACGCTTCAGTTTGCGCCCGAGTAGCGTACTCCCTAGGAGGCAAGCGCGGCTTAAGAACTGTGCCTACTTTCCTTGGCTCTGGAGGGACGTCGTATACATCCTGCATCTCGAGGCTCGAACGGTTAGATGATCCACCAATTGATGACAAATACGGTGACTCAGAAGCTGGAACGGAGGAAGCTGAGGAAGACGTAGAATCACATGACATAATAGAAACTCCGCTAGACCGATCACTCGCAGTTGGCACCTCGAGTTGAGCTGCTTCATGGAGGGGTTTGGGAACGTCGTACTGACCGGAGTCAGAATCAGGTAGTTTGACAGGAGTAGCGGAAGAACACATAGTTGGCAGCGGGCCTCTGATTCCCTTTATTAGACTTCTGGTTGGAACTCCAGTACGTTGATCACAAGCCCCCACAGCACCAGTGGCGAGTTGAGGTCTGGGAGAGTCGTAGAGAGCAGACTGGGCAGTTGAGGCTTGCGGCCGAGGGATGTCATAATGCATGGGGGTCTGTTGGTCGTACGGAGATGTGGGCACGTCGTGCAGCTCGTACGAGCCTCTAGGGATGTGGCGGGGAGCTTCATAGCGCAGGCTGCTGCTCCGAGACAACCGAGGACCATCGTTGTCTGCAAATGAAAGAGCATTCAGTTCTGGTCTCAACTGAGGGAAAAAGGACTGGTTCCAACTATCCTAAAGAAGTGAAAGGTCATCGGTAGACTTAGCATGAACGACTTGCGCCATTTTCAGCAATAAATGTGCACTGAAATTGTTGAACAGCCACACAATCAAACGTACAGAATAAATTAAGCGAAAAGAAAGAGTCGTTACCTTAATTTATCTAGAAACTCGTCGAGGATATGCAGTCTGCATTTGTTTTTCATTTTTTCGCAAATACGAAGAAATAAACGCTCTTTCTAATGAAACTATTTTGAAGTGCAGAAAACCCTAGGCCACCGTTTGGACCATAAATTCTTAGAAATTTTTTGTAGGAATAGTGAGGATCATCGGCAAACGAGCCATGTCCATGTGAGGTCCATGAACATATATATGAAACGAAAAGCAAATCAGAAATGAATAACTGTGTACCATAAATGAAAACATGTATAAATGAAAACAAAGCACGTAACGAACTGGCAACAGTTGAAGCTCCGCCAATTAAACCTCACACGGGGGAAGATTTTGCTCGATATAAAAGAACATAATTTTCTAATAGATCGGTTCTCTGCGGAAATTCCAAGACGAAGGTATAACTACATCAAAGACATACACACTTCAATATAACATTTCCGAAATCGTAAATAACAAACATAATAGCTATAATAAAATAAATGAAAACAACCGAACAATATAGATTTCTAGCTTTTTACCGCTCGAAGTAACTGTGGTAAGAGTTTCAAATGTACAACTGTGTTAATAAATTGACTTACTTAAAACTGATCAAGAAGAAAAAAGTAAAAGCCAAGTGACTTCAGTCTCGTGGCCCCTGTAGCTTCAGAGTAGGAACCAGAGACGAGCTAAGGACGTGCGAGCAGTCAAGGAGCAATGGAAGTTAGTTCGCTGCGGGAGATAACTCGGACACGAAATGGCAACTGTCTATCGATTAGATTGTAACTTATTGTAGTAACTCGGTTTTAGTTATCCGGAACAGGTTGTTCGACTAGGTTGTCTTGTTTTCTGGACTACAGAATAGTAAAGACAAAACTTATAAAATAAGTGAATCACTTCGTAGTAGTAAATTCTCTCGACTTGGTGGTGGGCTACCTCGGTTATGTACATAAGCTTCTTATCTCTTTCATTAAATGTTGCATTCTTATAATAAATGTTCTTGACGTCCCTAGAGCTCATTGGAAATTCCTGATTGAACCAAGCAGTTCTATCCTCCCTGGTCTGAAATTTTATTAAACATAATCCATCATTGCAAGAACGTAATGAAAATTTAATTCATTTCACAAAGTCCAGCCTCAAAGCACGGTCATAACAAATTCACAGTACATACTTAGGAATAATCTTTACCTCAAATAGTTATAAAAGTGGCGAATAGACAAAAAATATTTTTCCTTGGGATTCTTTGGAAGAAGTCGAGCCACATCTGTCCCGGGCCACACTGGTGTGCGGCATTTAGGACTTAGGGCTTAGGGGTTTAGGGCTTAACCTGTTTTCAAAAGTATTTATATAGATCAAATATCTTACTAATGACAGGCGGTCCCCGAGGGACGTCATAGTCCAACGTGGGGTAGTGGGAGAGGGGTGGCGCGGGTGATGGGCCGACGTGTCGCCGCGGCGTGTCATAGGTGTAGGTGTCTCCAACGCGCTTTGGGGTCACCACCTGCAGGTCAACGTTCGTGATTTAGCGACATTACAATACAAAACTGCCTTAATTAACTGCACACACTGAGCTACGTCTTAGAGCACGACTAATTTAACAGTGATGTACGTGCTGGTCAACCTCAATAGCTGCATAAATGTCAGTCACCCACAACAGTCATATACGTGTCAGTCACCCACAACAGTCATATACGTGTCAGTCACCCACAACAGTCATATACGTGTCAGTCACCCACAACAGTCATATACGTGTCAGTCACCCACAACGGTCATATACGTGTCAGTCACCCACAACGGTCATATACGTGTCAGTCACCCACAACGGTCATATACGTGTCAGTCACCCTCAACGGTCATATACGTGTCAGTCACCCTCAACAGTTACTCGAGACTGACGTGGTCTATAGGGTGGAGATGAATAAACCTGTTACACAATAAAATCAGTTCAGCATCCCAATTGATACATTAGTTAGGAAATTCTCGTAATACATTTCATAATCTCAAACCTGGGGAAGAATACCTACTTCGATGTCCGCTGTTTTAACTTTTTAGAAAGTAACTTACCAATCTGTTTAACCTTCCATTTACAGGCAAACGTATCAAAAATGGGAAGGTTTTAAAAGGATGCTACTGTTTACTTGTTGACAGCTAAACGCAGCCTTATTGCGTCCATACATAAGGTTGCAGCTAGTTTTATCTTTCGGGAGTATAATGCAGCCTTCTTAACGCCAAAACAATTTAGCCCGAAAAGGGTCAAAAACAACATGAGAGCGGTCACAATTTTGTAGTTAAATCGTTAGATATTCGCATCGTAAATGGCTCCAAGCAATTGTATTTAATAATGACCAACTCATGTGTGGAATTATAGATCTCTATGTGGAAAAAAAATCGTCTATTCCGAAATCAGTCGCATACGAATCACATAACATGCGGTTTTTCAATTAGTAAAATTACAGCCTTAAAATTAAAACATGGAAGTCTCGATGGAACTTCTAATTGGGATCGGGAAGACTAAAACCTGAAAATTACGAGTCGAAGTCGCATTGAAACTTCGGATCGTGATTCTTAGTTCGTTCCTAAGCACGAAAAGGGAAGTATTAACCCTTAACGTATTACACCGAGAAGGCGGTGCATTCACACGGTCGGTGTTACCGACAGTGACCGTGTGAATGCAGCATCCACCTCGGGATAATACGTTAAGGGGTTAACACGAAACATCGTGTGATTTTTGTGCATACCTGTTAATATAGTAATTACAGTGCAAAGATGGCTTTTTGTAACCTAGATTCTTTTATACAGACGATTAACTGCAAAACGATAAGTAATAGTTGAACCTATTCGAATTCTACAAAGTGAAAAAATAAAAAAATAAAAATCGTCAATTTTGAAAGTCACATTCAAAATATGGGTCACATCTGTTCCTCAACCATTAAGAATGCAACCTTAAAAATAGGTGAGGATGTCTCGTTGAGACTCCAGTTGTGATTCTTAGTTCACTAACCTATTGTTGAGCGCGAAGAGATGATCAGCATGTTGGATTAAATATCAACCAAAACCATCGTTCATTTTTTTTGTACATTTCTGATAAAATTCAGGGAATTAAAGTTGACAGATAGGCTGTGAAATAAGAAAATATAGTTGAACCTATAAACGAGAATTTATAAGGGAAAGCTAATGTTTTCATGTATCATTAAGAAAAATCTCCAAAAAGATTATTTCAGTCTCAGTTCTCCGATGTCTAACATTTAATTTAATTACTATTATTATCATTATTATTAAAATTATATTCGTTAGTTTGAAGTTCCTTATCCACATGAAATATGATGCAAAGAGAGCGAAGAGAAAGACGGGACCATCTCAATGAACTGTAGAAAATGAGAAATCTATGCACAGATGTGTTCCCACATTGGATTCCCTGCGCATAGAAACAGCAAGTTAAGAAGGAAGAGGAATAAAAGAAAGAAGAGATAGCAAAAGTTTAAAAATGGAAAGAAGCACAGAGGGCTCGAAAGATAGAAGTCCCGAAGACCTATTTATAGGTGAGGTAACCTAACAGTGCTCCCTGGGGGTCGCCAGTCCCCATAGAATAGGATAGGCAAACCTAAGGAACCTAATCCTATGCCCCCTGAGGGGACATTTAAATTAATCCTATTCTGCTCATGATAAATTACGTTCAGCTGTTGCATAGAGGAATACGTACTCTATTCCTCTAAGTATGCCCTTAGTCCTCCAACTAAGCATGTACTGTTCTGTAATCGTATAAGAAAGGCAGTCCAATCGGTAAAAAATAAGATACTGTAACGAAATAAGATGCTGTGAACGAGAAATTGAAATGTGGGAGGTGAAACTCTAACATTTCATAATTCCTTTACGAAACAGAAGGAATGATCTAAAAATTGGATGACGCGAATCGCTGAAAATATAGCGATAGAAGACAAGTACGTTAGAGAGTGGATGAGATGAAACAGGTATTGAGGAAATCAACGGAGTAATGAAGTGCAGAGAGCTAGGTCTGAGGGCACCAATAAACTGGGCTTCTCGCTGATTTAAACATCTTAGAGATTTGATACGTGAGAGTGGCTGAGAGGTTATTTGTGGCGAGATTAGCGCAGAGTGAAATACTAAAAAAATGCCGACAAAAATATGGCTTTATGGCAAAAATGAACGAGCAACGTCTGATATAAAATAATGGAGCCACAATTAATAACGAGCGCGAGAAGCACAGAATGTCTCATGACATCTGAAGCGAATTCGCGAAAACAAAAAAGAATTGAGAATGTGAGTGGGTAGCTAGACATGAATGCAGTTGCGTGGGATGACACGAGTGAATTGAAGCATGGCACAGGTTGTCCGGAAGCCAGCGAGACTTGTCAGACCCAGAGAGTGCAACATTGACAGTTGCGAGAATACAACCCAGAGTGACTCGTCTCTGGTCACAATCGCTTATCAGAAAGGAGCATCCAGGTTTATTTATTCATTATAGGAATCGTGATGGCATTTGGAAACGTTCAGAGGTAAGTATAAGTGCAAATGAATATTACCTTGTTGCCAGTACTGCGCGGCATGGTAGTAGAAGAGGCGGGGCCGCTGTGCATTGCAGGAGAGGCGTGGGGCCGGACCAGCGTGGTGGGCACTCCTGATCCTGTGTCATAGCAGCCAGGTATGATGCGCAGCCGGTTCCCTGGACAGATTCCCTGCAATAAAAATATAGTGCAGGTAACTTGTAGGGCTTACACGTAATATTAGCTTTGACCTGTTTCGATAATTAAACATACTTAAAAATTCCTGAATGAATCATTATAAAATGGAAGCTCACTCTACAGGCTACAAAAAATTGAGATAAACGTGAAATATCAGAAAAACTGAGTGCTTTAAATTATTCGGTACAATTAGTCTATAAAACTTCCATGAACCACCAAATTTTACATGCATCACTAACGTTTCAGAGGAAGATTTTCGACCTCTTTCAAGAATTTCTGGGTAGATCATTTTATTTAGACACGTAAAAGTCCCAAGAATGGCGAGCCTGCAGTTATTTTCCTCCAATGCACCATGAAATTGTTCCTCTGGGCCAACGCGACTGACCTGCCTGCCACGGAGAGAGCACAACCACCAGCCCTCGAGACCCGCGGTGTTCTGCTCGAGCACCGTGAGAAGGTCGTCCTTGCGGAACTCCAGCTCGTCAGGGGACTCAGCCGTGTTGCTGTAGAGCGCCCTCGCCATACAGTTCTGTCAACAATTCAACAACGTTAAGACCAACTACACTTCATGAGGGGATACTTTGGTTAGCGATCTACACTGACATAGGATCTACAGAAACCGGTTAAGGTTAGGTTCGGTTTTATGAATTTTAACGCTTCTGTGTCACCTGTTTTAATAACACAAAATGTAGATCGCCAACCAAGCTAGCGCAATAACGCGTAATTACTTGCCAAACTGGCTACCTTTAGAATTTATAAACTCGTGAGAAGATTCCTGTCTTATCCTAGAACAGAGTACTGGACACATCACAGTTGTGATGCTTTTAGGGGATATCTGGGCACTGGATGGGAGTAAGTCGGTTAGTTCAATTACCAAATGAGTAGGAAACACAGAAACACCTTATACATCACTCTGCTCAAAAAAATAAAGAAATAGAAAGTAAAATATCTTGTAGATAGGTGAAAGACAATGATGACGTTCGAGACAACGCAATGCAACACCGTCGATGCTCCTACCAGAAGTCTTGGCCGTAGTGTGACGACGATCTATATTCACTAACTATATTATACTAACTAATTAACTATATTCACCATAGAAACACCGCTAAAACGTCTACGATTGGAAGCTTGAATTTCAAGGTGTTATCAAGACATTAGGAGATGAAACAAAAACTGATATATTTGAGAACGTAAGGAACCTGATCGAGTTGTCTGAGTAATTGCACATCCAAAGAACGAAAAAATAGTTTCATGATTAGCCACAATCTCATTTACGAGGAATTTTTTTCCAAAGATGGAGCAATAATAGAAAAAATATCAATTAATGACCCTCACTAGCACAAAAGTTGCAACCTCAAACATTTGCATCAGTTTCGATGATATTAATGCTCTAACTCTGAATTGGAACACCAAGCAGCACAAGATAATATTCAATTCAACAGTTATGCGTGTACATTTTATGGCTAGAACTTCCAAGGTACGTCTCATGATCGTACGAAAGATAAACAATTTCGTAATTAGAACATGGAATCCCGGCACTTTAAATTTGATTTGCCGACACGCCGAGGCGAATCACGGACAGTCATTGAGGGAACCAAGCGAACCAAATTACTGGGAAGGGAAAAGTGTAGGGGCGGAACACGCAGCAGGTTCGAGATGCGGTGTACACGCTGTAAACACGGCGGGCGACGTGTAAACAGGCCAGCGACGGCGGCACAGAAAGACGGTGAGAAGTAAACAATCGCGCACCGCCGTGAGATCGATGAGGAGAGCATGGTAGCGACGGACACCCGAGAGGCAGGGCGCCAGATGAAAACGTACGCCACTCACATGAAAGATATATTTTTTTGCAATAGCACAGAATTACGATCTATAAGAAAGCCAAGGCATATATGGAGAATCACTGCGCTGCAAGAAGCTCTCCGTTCCATAAAATAGCCATTCATTTCAGCAGTGTATGGTCATCGTTTTGAGTAAATGAGCAGTAATGCTGGCTACCTAATTTACTGTGTTGCAGCTCCATTAAGTTATCATTGATCTTGATAGCCATGCGATAAGTTGAAAAACCTGTTATGTTCTCCTCAATTTTCAATGATCTTATTTATGTATGAATTAATATCGCTGCTCGTATAACAGAGGAATATACACTTCATTTGTAATATTTTTCGTTTACTTGCAAATCCAAAAAATGTAATACTACGCAGTAAATTGTAACTATGAAAATATTGAATTCTTCAACAGATCTTGAAATGTTTTAGGAAGTTACTATACGCCAATGACCGAAAAATGACTTGAAATAATTCATTAAAAAATCTTTACATTCACTCCCTTCTGCGATGAATTTAAAACAGAAAAATATTATGTTGCGCTAGAACACAAGCGATAGAATATAGTCACATTTTCAGCCTATTGTGATACCCAAACTCATGAAAAATTATTGAATGAAATCCAACCGCATAATTCACAATTCTAGTGTTTTAATGTCGGAGAGACACTGTCCAACCAAGAGATACAAGACTAAAGACAACAATGTAGACTGAGTGGTGAAACCATCCAAAACTTGAATGAAATTCCAAGCAGGCTGCTCACATGAGCTGCAGCAGGAACGTCCCTCACATGAATAGCCAACTCTTGAGTTCAGAGTCCACTTGTTCTCGAATTACAGTGACTCGACAAGAAGAGTTTCAACAAAAAATCACACTTTTCCCATGTCGTAAAAGTGATCACTTTGCCATACCAGTTCACCTTTACATAAAAAGCGGGCACGGTCTTCTCGGTTATGCAGGTCACTATACACATTCGATCAAGCAACCTCATTTCCATCAACACTATAATTTAAAAAGATTCCAAGAAGGTGCTAATTTGATGCAAGAATGCATAAACATGAATCTGACTTGAAAAACGTTCGTCTTACGTAAGAAGTTGCACTGCGAAACGTTTGATGTACACGCAAGCGATGCTAAACAACGCAGGTCGAAGTCAGTGATCGTACACACTTGTCTCGGTGACATTACAGAACACCAAATTCACTGAAACGCTTGCCCAACAGCGCTCGCTTAGTCAAAAACGTGAGCACAAAAATCGAAGTAGTGAAGGCACGAGGAGTAAATTAGCAAATTTTGGTGGTTGGTATACTGAATTCAGAGGCCCCAAATCAATTATTTTCCTTCACGCCATGACATACAGATAAAATTAAACGTTAACAATAAATTTTCGATAGCCGTAAATAAAAAATTACATGTCAGCAAGTCAGCACATGTAACAAGTTTACACTCGCCAGCTGTACCCTGCATCAGGCCCAAATGTTAGTACTAGTTTTTGTCGATGCAAAGCACTAGAGATATTTTAAAAATATTTGTTGCTTAAATCAATCTATGAAATTTGACTTAAATTCTGCAATTAAAAACAATAAAACGCACTATTAGTTTTTCAACTACACGATTAATACTTCATATTCAATGTATGGCCTTGATAAAGAATTATAACTATACATTTCACCAAACACCGACGGACATTCATAAGCTACATACAATTTTCCACAACGTGGCTAATATTCAAGGTTTTCTCTTCCAGTACACTGACGACAAAATACGGCCTTTCTAACCAGCCAAGATGAGACACGGAAGTACCGCGAGTTTTCTCTCCTGCTGTACCATTCACCTCCACAAAAACGCTACCACACCGACTTGGAGCGGCTAGACAGTCAAACACACATAATTACGGCTAATAGAATAACGGGAACCAGCGCGCATGTCGGGAAAAACCAACGTCGAGTCCGCAGGTCGACGGTTTGGAGCCCCAGCGTTGGGGCGCACGACCAAAGATGGTCACACTGGTCAGTCCACACTGACCATAAACGCAGACTTGCCCTAATAGGCAGGGACATGATGCAGCCCCACAGCCGGACTCTGGCTCCAGCGAACCACTAAGAAGAGAACCAGGAAGATGTAGAGAGTTTCCTTGCCGTTAATGGTAGTTCATCACCGTATAAAAACTGTAAATAAAATTACATTGCTATCAAGTAAAGTAGGTCAAAACAGCATTTGTATGTACATAGTAAAACCAAACAACGAACTGCATAAACTAGCCGTAAAAGGAATCTGAACGAATTTCTTAACCATACGTTTCCAATCTACTCACACCAGAGTAACTTAAGCTTTCAAGCAACATTACCCCCACGTGCTTCAGACCCAGGCCAGGCCCACGCTACCTAGGCGACTTAGGGCTGGCCTCAATTTGTTCTCGCAGGCGTCGGTACTATTGAAGTCATGGTCTTGAGCTCCCTGTCCACACCAAATGGGGGCCAGAGAGAGCGAAGAGAAGGCACCATTCAGTAGGGACTATGGAAAACGGGAAATTTATGCTCAAGGTGTGTTCCCACACATGATCACTGAATGTAGAAACAGCAAGTTAAGAGAGAATGGAGAAGAGATAAAAAAGAGACAGCGAAGAACGCATGAAAATCGAAAGAAGTAGAGTGGGCTTAAAAGATATATAGGGATCCCGAAAGCTTTTTTTAGCTGCAGCTGACGTAACTTAACAGTGCACGAGTACGTAAATTTTTCTAGTGCGTTTCAGTAGGAGACTAGCACTATGTAAGGAATAATCGAATGCGTATGCGACGGACATTTCACACATCAACATTTTATTCAAATAAAGAAAAAATTCGAAATAGTACTACACACACTATTTACCCCATCACAAACACAACAATATTAATTAATTTTTATTATCACGATTAAAAATTAATTCAAGCATTACAAGCGCGTGTACGTGAGGGTTCCGTAAGAATGAAACCTGGCTAGGATGGGAATGAATAAAAATGTGGTTCATCTATTTCAACTGCGAGCAACCTACGAGATTTTCTTTCCCACAGCAGAGCAGAAGCATTAGGCGTTTTCTTATGTGAAGCATCCAGGGTTCCATAGCCGCTGCTTAGCCACCGTATATTAAACTAACGCGTTCCAAAACCTTATCATTATTGCCATATTTTACAAGTGGCTGTGCCTGTAGTCGGCCCAGCATTCGAACTGGTCTGTCAGTACCTTATCGTAGAGCCTTCTTCCAAAACTGGTTACGAATGCAATATGAGCGAAGCCAAATATTTTATATTTATGCGACTAAAAACGTAAAAATTAAGCAGGTTGTGACGATAAATTCGTAGAAGATAAGCATGAGAAGAAGTCCAACTTAGTCATTAAACGAAGTAGGGATTCCGATAACTTAACGCGGTTCATCAGAAGTGTTCAATATTGGGCTAAAGATGTGTACTATAATGGTTTACACGGAAATCAATGTTTGCTTAACTGGCATGGAAAGCTTACGAAACAAAGCGAGGGAAACCTTCAAAGAATTTTCCTCTCAATGGAAACGGAAGAATGGAGAAATCTAAACAAAGCAAAACAAACACTTCAGAGCAGGTCCCCAAACATCAACAAGGAACTGAGGAGAACTCGAGCTCCAACACCACAAAAACGCAAGAGCAGCGAGCAGGAGTCGAGCGACCAGCGCAACCCGATACCTAGCCATCCTAACCAAGCTCGTTTGCATGCTTGTGGCACCATCGCACCTCAAAAATGTCCTCACAGCAAAGCTACCGATCGACAAATACGTAAAACGCTTACGAATAACCAGATCGTGAATTTGTGAGCAAGAAATTCGAGAAGTGGAAACGCTTGGTGAACTCAGAATGACAGCTCAGAAAATCTAGCAATGATATTACGAATCAAGATTAGCCGCGAGTATGGCATAATCGTAACAATCACAATCACTCCATTAAAAATGATTACCACAACTATTTTACAGCTCATGCAATTGTTGGTACAGTACCTCAGTGAATGTATCGAACAGTCGTTTAGTGAGGCAGTTAATGTAACGTGAATCGTATCATTCCTCAAACATGAGAACTTATTGGTGTTTGACGTCACTGAAAGTAGAGAATTCCGAAGAAAAAAGAGAGAGGAAGAAGGATAATCCGCAGCGCCAACTGTCCGCGGTCGTCAGCGTGCGGACAGCTGCGCCGCAGCAGAGCTCCCGTTGCCGCGCGGTGCGCGCTTTGCCCTTCCGCTTTCCAGCTTAGTCTCACTTAGCAGAATACAGGATCCAAGACTCAGAAATGGGGTCACATACTGCGCTACAGAACACAAACTATTCTAAAAAAATATGATAATTTCCATACTGGACTTGATGTTTTATCAATCATCTTTTTCTAAATAAAGAGTAAAATAATTCGCAAAATACAGGCATTCTTCTTTTAATGAACCGAGAGAGCCAAATGAACTTAGACTCCAAGCAATGATCTACCCAACAAAGTTCTCTGCACCAGAGAAAACGACGCGAGAAAAATAGAAAAGCAGATGCGGATGTGTTCGAGGGAGACACCAAAATAATGCACCGATCATCTGCTCGAAAAAATAGGAGGGATGTACGATGGATGAAAATTAAATACCCCATCAAATATTCGGCCAGTTTTACTGAATTTCTTCTCGATCGCTCAGGTATCATAGGGGAAAACGAAGTCCTATAGGAACGGTAAATAGTAAAGGCACAACGTGCACTTCCTTCCTGAGTTGAGAATCCGGTCCAACCCACGAGGGTAGCGATACACAAGCGTTCGTTCCACAGACGGACAGGACAATCATCTTCAAGGTGCCACTAAAGTAATCCAATTACAATTCAATAGAGGGTGACACATCTCGAGTCATGATAGAAATGTAGGAAGAGGGAAAATGAAGAAAAAGTTAATGACGAAACCGGGAGTGCAGGGGAGGAAGGGCGCCAGTACTGGCGGGTTTCAAGTGAAGATGTTGGGCGATAAGAGTTGAGCTTCTTCAACGTGAAATCTAATGAAAATGATAAGGAACGAATATTGTAAACGGAGATAAGAGGCTTATACTGTAAATTAAAATTTAAGCATCAACGAATTTCCTTTATCAGTTAAGATTCAGCTCAATGCGAAGTCGTACTAACCCAACACTTAAGTATATTTACTTGGTTCATTGAAAATAGATTACTAAAGAATAAGAAAATCAGAAAAACCATTAATAACATTGATTCATGACATTTACATGAAATTTATGACAAATTTTAGCCAATGCATTGTATTTTCAGAATAATTTAGATGCAAAAAAATATGGTTAGCAAAATCGCACGATTGCCTGCCCGTTCTCTACGGACTTGTGAAAACGAAGATCAAGGGAATCAGAGTTCACTGTCCTACGGTGAGCAAGCACCCTATTTTAGGAGCGTTCAGTTACAAGGAGTCTTGAGTATGCCAGTGAAATCCATTCAAATCCGTCCATGTCAGTTCTAAATGCCATGTTTGCTAACATCAGCGGGTTGAGTAGAGAGCTTGTCTTGAATCTTGAATATCTTGAAAATGTTTGGGCCTTTATGCCCTGGCCACACTGGGGTGCCGCCGGTTTGTGTGCATGGTGTCCCTTCGCATATCCGCGAGCTGTTGAATGAGACCGTTTCCCTCCGCCGTCTGATGATAGTGAGGCAAGAGCGGCCTATCAAGGATAGTTTGTAGAAAGTTATCCAGCTTGTGATAAGACAAATTAGAAATATTGAAAAAGACGAGCAATCGTATGCACTTCAGGGAGCATTAGATGCAAAACATTTCATGAACAACAATTTATGACAACTTTAACACTCCCAAAATTCAACAACTACTACGCTTTGTGAGACAGGGAAGACTGCAATACGTGCTGTACAAACGCTCTTTGGATGCCTGTTTTCTTTACCTCGATGACGGCACCAAGCTTCTGAGGAGAGAGAACATTCAGAAACGAGAGCTAATTGCTGCGTTAGCATACATGAAGCAGGAGTTTGTGCAGTGTGATGAGCTCACGATGCATTCGTTTCCATGAAGTTCCGAGTACACAAGCTAAATTAGCGAAAGTTTGGCCACTAATGCACGGGAGAAGTAAAAATTAACTAGAACAGAAATTGCGAACCTGATTTTTCAGAGTAGAAGCCAGACATACCAACAACACAGTTGATAAAACAGAGCGTTTCGATCACAGACGTGAATTTATCACAACTCGTCATGCTGGTCGAACTGCTGGTAGACAGAACAGAACCGTTAATTTCTACCACCGACTCTTGTTTTGATCTTTCACTTCCTCACAATAGCTACTTCACTGTATTCGTCGTACAAACACGATTTTCAGCTCATGTGAACAAAAAGGTAACCTAATTAATACGAAAACCTATGAGACATTCAACGTCGCATCTTGGGGCAGCAGTGCACGAAAAAATCCATTTGGGTGAGTCACGTACGTCAAGAGTCTCAAACGAGCTTTTAAAGATACAACTCAAGATAAGATACGACGCACATGTACAGATAGAACCACGAGCACACTCGTATGCAGCGGCCTAGATCACACACATGAACACTTCTACACAGCCACAAAAAGTTGACAACTAAAAATTTCATAATTCTCAACTTTTCGTTAGCTAGGCCTAAAATACCTCATACATCCAAAATAACTTGTTGACATTAATAGAAAATAAATTACGAATTCAAGGCATGGGTAGGCATGGGAAAATGAATCAGTATTTGATAAAGCGAGAATTATGTAGCGCGTTTTTTCTGTTTTAATGCCTCAAATCCGTCGCTGACATTTACATGAAATTAATGACGAACTTTAGACAATGTATTGTATTTTGAAGACAATTTAGAAGTAAAAAGATATGGTTAGCAAAATCGTACAATTGCCTGCCTGTTCTCTAAGCGCGTGTAAAATTGAAGAGAAAGGGACTCAGACTTTAAAATGTTCTACGGCGAGCTAGCACGTTAGCTTTTAAAAAGCTATCAGAAATATTAGGGAAGCCTTCTTGATCAAAATCCCTAAATTGAAGAATATTTCCCATATTTCTCATCTGGTCTAGTAACTTCATCTTCGTTCACTGCATCTCAACCGGAAAGCTTGATCAAAATCCCTAAATTGAGGAATATTTCTCATATTTCTCATCTGGACTGGTAACTTTATCTTCATTCACAGCATCTCAACCGCAATGAAATCCGGAAACTGATTAGGCCATTCAAGAACATCAATCCATTAATTTATGGCCAGTCCATTTCAGATCTCGGCCATGCATTTCGAATCATACTACAGTTGAAGTACTGATTTCTTCCAAATTTCAATGACATGGCACTAATGAGACAGTTTTTCGATACATTACTATCTTTGGAAGCAGTCATCTTTTGTTCCCTTTCACCCAATCAATAGTTCGGAAATCATACCCAAAACATTATATTCTCATATTGAAACTTGAAAAAAGGCATAGCATATTTCGGTTGTACGAGTTTCTTTTTCGCTTTACATATTAGTGGCCGCACTCCTGCGAAATCAATTATAGTTTGGTCAAGCCATATAACCCTCACCGAAAATAAGACAGGCTTTTTCCATAGGTGTTAAGTTCCGGTTGACTTTTACATGTCCTCGGATATTCATAAAAGAATTTTATCGGTGATGTTAAACATACTGAAAAAATATCTATTATAAATTTAGACTTTTATCAATTATATTTTTGTTCAAGTTAATTCAAGCTTTTTCATGTCATTTTGAATCTAACAGCACTCGTGAATGCTCTTTCTGAACTGTCCAAACAATCGATTTCACAACATATTCGATTGCTTTGCTACGACAGTCATTTCTATGAAAACTCGTAGTCGAATTCTGAACCTAACAAATCGCAATCATAGGTTCTGTCGTACCTGCATGCACACTGATCTTTGGAAATTTTACGGTACCCACCTTGTTTATGTAGCCAGATGATAATTTTACATACTTCATACAATAACTTTTTACAATACCTGTGTTTTAGACCACTTTGTTGATGAATTTAGGGCAAAACCTAATGAGGAGTGTTATTTCCGGCTATGAAAACATCTAGCAGCGCCGCAAATGGTCAAAAGTAAGTTTGAAATAACTTCCAAATAAACCATAGCAAAATAGTTCTCACATCTTTCACATGTTAAAAACTCTTGAGCATACTGTTATGTTAGTTTTGATACTAAAATTTTCCTAAAACCTATTTTCAGAAATCCCCGTACACCTATGGAGAAAAGTTCAAATAATCATGTTACCAGAGTATCACCCTATGAAACTCAGCGGTGCGTGAGCTTACTATCGATGAAAATGTAGAATATTACCTGAGTGGGCATAAGGCCGAAGAGATCTATATGATAGAACGAAGTGCAATTTGAAGAAAAGTACACCAAATACTCTTCGCAGCAATGTGCGAAGACCCTTTCCAAGAGCATCAACGCGCTATAGAATTTCAATTAACCGTTCGGTAGCATGAAATTTGAAATGACAAGTACTTTTAACTAGCATTTTATTCCGCTGTGCGTGAGTGCGAGAGGGTGATGCGAGCCCTGGTTTTATTTCGCAGCTCGCCACTGAGTTGAACGTTCCCACAAACCAAATGCCTCAAACTTGCTCTAAAATATGTAGGTCGGCCTATACGATCTACTTTACAGTGCTTTTAGCAGTCGTTTCCAGCAATATCGGCTATTCAATTATCACCGATATCGGTCCTAATTCAGATTGAACAACAGTAGCCTACCAGAATGGAGCAACTTACGTTTGGAATCTGTGTTGGCTATAATTTTGGTATCAACTCATCTTCACGTGGTGAAAGCGGCCACTTATAAACGCCTATTGATCAGAGTATTTGACAAATTAAACATATCAATAAATTTTATCCTATATCTTAGTAAGACTTAAAAATTGAAAACAGATAAATGGTTAAAAAATGTACCAGTCGCAACTCAGGGGTATATACGTAATCGAGAGAATTACATTCAAATCTCCTATTACTGAAAGAAAGAGATAGGCCTAAAGACCTTCTTTCACTTATGAAACACCAAAGTAAATTCAAAAATGAAAGACAAGTTAGAGCAGAAATGGTAAGCTGTTAACTAAGATCTAATCGAGGAACAGGAGTTTCCAAGCAGGAGTTGGAGGCTGTTCGCCCAGTACCCAGAAAACTAAACGCACACATTAACCTGCACCAGGGTGAACAATTGCTGGATCTATTGGAGGATCATGGAGAAAGTGTGGCAGGGTACGTGATAGCATCTTTGAAGCAAAAAGTAGTGCGATACCTCAAACTGCAATGCGTTTCTCGTCAGCTCGTCCAGGAAGACGACTGCTGGGGACATGAATTCGTATACTTAAATTATAAACAGGATGATCAGGCAGTACGAACGAAAAGATTTCGATTTGATAAAGCAGCTCAAATCAATTTATAAATGATCGACATCCATCAAGCAAACTATCAACATAGCATCATGTACCAACACCCAACAGCAGTGAGAAATTTTTTTGGTTCCTTTCCTATACGAGTTTCGCTCACGGGTAGCTGTCCTTGGAACCTTTCCATCAGGCAGCTTCAAACAAGCGCAAATATCATCAGCAACTACACTAAAGAAAAGAGAGATAATTTGCATCATGACTAAACAGCAGCAAAAAAACAAAACCACAACGATAAAGAATAATTAAAAAGTAATCGTGCCTCGAAAATAGGCGAACATGTATATAACAAGGACGAAGGCGTCGCGTATGAATTTGATGAGAAGCTACAAGCGCGTACGAAGTGACTTAGAAGGTAACGGATTTAAATGGAGAACTTGCTCTAAAAACGAGACAAGAAATCTAGGTTTATTAGTCACACACAGACCTGTCGATACGTTATCATTCACCTAACAAGAGTGCCAGTCTGTCACAACTAACCTCGACTGCACGATAGCTCCGAAGTGGGGGAAATAATCTTTATATATATTCAAGGAACCTTAAGGAAGATTTATCACAAAATATACTATACTGCATGCACAATTATATAGACCTTCAATCACAAGATGAAATTTAATACACGAGTAATAAACTTAATTTCGCTTGGTTTAAGTCATACCAATTAATAAGGTACAGAGAAACGATCGAGATCTCTGAACGGGATGTGCAGAAGCGACACGCAGAGCAGAGAGCTATTTACGCTATGACGCCCTAGCTACTGGTGAGGAAAATAAAATAAAACTCTAACCCATTGAAAATCCGCTGAAAAGTGTAACAATGGTTTTAGTTAAGCATTTTAAAATATTTTAAACATTTAGCTCCATTTCTTCTATACGCTAAAGGTAACGTCCAAATAAATTCTGAAACGTGCGAAAATTTATGCTTCAGTGCCTCGCAATGAAAATGTGATAAAATAACCCAGATTTCGATTGTGACAGGACAGTAATTTTAAAGCCGATGAAAGAATCAGAGCGATTCAGAATCTTAATGTCGCACAACTTTCATGAAACTATTCAGTGCCTTGACAATACCGACACATTTACACTCGAAGTTTTAGTTTACCCTCCTCATTAAATTCAAACAATTATTTCCAGGGTCTAAATTTTATAGAACATACGAGAACGAGCGCTGTTCCGGAAGCATGCCTACAATAGCTCCCCAGGGGTCACCATGTCCCTCTCCCCCACCTGCCCCGCCATAACCTTGCCAGCCACATGGTGTCATAACACTGCCATAACGACCGATTTCATGTCAAACAACGGATATTTCAAGCTAGTTAGATCAAGGATGAAAGAAATGTTAGCTTTTATAGTAAGCTTTACCAAACTGAAGTAAATAAACAAGAATAGGTTGAGTACAAAAACAAACACGTGGTGCGGAAGAATCCCAGAGGGCTGGCGCCCCTCAAACGTTCAGGCGGAGCCATATGACGACCTACGATCTGGCCGACTACACGCAACATGAATTATCCTCTGGTTCAGAGCGTACAGCTGGCTATCGATGCCACGAAAATAATTCAGCGTAAAAATACAAGCGTGCACTATTTTCAAAGCATTTCTTCCACCACCAACTCAGTAACTATTTTTCCCACTCGTTACATCACCCAAGGTATGATGGGCCCCTCGTTTCAGGTGAAGGTGGTGGAGCAGCATCATTCCTAATTACTGAAGGTGCTCAAATAGTAAGATGATTTAACTGTGAAATTAGGCAACTACACACTGAATACCAGTGAAATTGAAATGTTATTTTAATTCTTTGGTCTACTTTTATCTTCACGAACTTTTATTTTTAGACTAAAAAAAAGGCACATACAAATTTGTTGGTTAGTAAAGCAACCAGCTGCAGCTCATTCCCGCTTAAATCCAGTCAGCACTCAACCCACTAGAGAAAGTGAACATGAGTACCATCTGCCAACTTAATGGGGAAGAATCCATGAGAGAAATCGCAACTATTTCAAACCTGCGAAAGCTAACGAAGCTTGTCGTCGAATCACGTCACTTGACTTGAAAAACACCCGAACTGTTCACAAATCATTGCGCTTCACAATTCACTGAGCACACAATATCCGATGTTGAGCGGAGAGTCGGTGCAGAATAAAAAAGTGTACGCTGGAGGAGCACATTTGGATTGGAGAGGACGGAGCTCGTCTACTCGAACATCTAGAGCGGCAGGTGAAGCATCCGAGCACCCTTCACGCCCATAAAAAGAAAACTTAGAATTTAAAGTCATGAAAAAGTCGTCGTCTGTTCGCGTAAACCTTGGAAGGAAGACATTAAAAGAACATAACAATAAGGTCCTATGTGAAACAGAAGTCAATTTTGAGCATGAGTAATGAAAAGTAATGCTGACCGAGACTAAGACTCAGGCGTAATGTTACTTTCATTTTTATGACAGAGGGCCGAAAAGCTGACATGCTAACAGAGGAACTTGTTCTGTAACGTCATAATTCTGGAGGTTCAATCCAACTCTTTCAGGGACAAGGACCTGAACAAGTTCCTCATAAGGTATATCATGGTGAGTGAATTTGGTCACAGAATCGATGTATCACATCACACGGAAGTACAGCACATGCACATAAGATGTAATTCCTAAACAGCGACGTTTCAATTAGCAATTAGGAAACGAACAGTTCGATTTATTAGACTTACAAAGATAAAATATTGCATCTCGGTTGAAGGGGTGCCATATGTGCAAAAATTTCACAAGCGGTAAATTACTGCAATAAGATACGAGAACAGGCCGAGCACTAACCCCTCTCAGTTACCATCTACGTAACATTAATGTCAGTCTCAGTTGCAAGTCCTACGGAGGATACTATATCAGCATGAACTAGGCTCACTTTACCAGAAAATGGAGCCCCACAGTACCGTCAGTCAATTCAGGACAATCCCCACCTTAAACCTCACAAGGCCATTGATCATACTCTTGAAATCGTGAAAGGCGACATGAACCAGTCCTCCTCACCTACAAGCCATCTCTTCTGGAAGACTAACTCTGTACGAAAGCGAAAGGGCAGGGAAACCCGTTCTGTTTCGGTCTTAGTTCGCACGCAAAGTTTCATCGCCAGTGCAGGTAATTTACTCGAAGCTCATGCAGGAGCACGACCAGGTCAATTAACGGTATTTTCACAAGCCATCGACGCCTCTAGTTAATGACTCTCCATGAATTGCAGCACACGAAGCAAACCAGCAACAGGTGTCCAATACTGCAACACACCACGCATTCATTAAACGAGCAATTCTCGCTGCCGATGACCGCTCAACTTTGGACGAGAACACTCACCCGAAACCTGTTCTTTGTTCATTACAGGCCATGGTTTCTTGTGTACTAAACTTCAGCAAAAAAATTAACATAGTAAAGCTTACGCCTCACCAAATGAATAAAAAAGCGTAACTCAATATAAGAAAAGCAGGTCGACTGAATTAAATTTCAGTATTTTTTTAGATCAATCGTGAATTCGAAAACAATAGATGGCTATCACTGCATTCAAAAACGAACAAGCTTCCTAAAACGATCCCCTGTCGCACGTGAGTAGACAACTATTCTATTGAAAAAAAAATCGCATTTCAGTTTATAATGAACAACCAGGCCAACAGGTACACTCGTATCAAAAGCATTAGGCAAGCCTGTTTCCTGATTGGTAAAATCACTAGTACCTGAAGCGCGCTGCGTTCCATGTGAGCCCTTTGATGGAAATGAAGCTCACAAATCAGCCTCCCTCCAAAAGAATCAATCCATTTTGGAACTTAATGTTTTAGATTCAACGCTGACTTCATAGGCAAGTAGCAATAGGAGAAGACAGTGGCAGACCAAAGTCCAACTCACACATGCCATAAGAAGCTTACGTGACGCATCACACAGAACTTCATGTCAAGTCATTACGAAGCAAGGTTAAAATATCTTACTGTAAATACTGACAAATGAAGTAAACTCGCTCCATGTGTTCATTAAGTTTATAATGCAGAGTAAAGTGAAGTAAAATAGAAAATGTTTGAACCTCCTGAATAACTACTGGCAACGTAAGAAATATTTTCTGAGGAAAAGTATACGAGTAGTCCTGATAGTGGAGCTCGCTATCGCGAGGAAATTCAAAGCTTACCTCTGTAGCGATCAAAAATGCAGGCAAATTCCTCACGCCTGAGGCATACGGCATGAAATCTATGCTCGTGATGCCAATATTGCGGGTCTTACAGTTCTCACTCTTCTAAAAACGTAACGAAAATCCGAGACAATCCACGTTCACCTACTTGATATTCATTTCGAATACAGTTTCGGGAGCAAGCAAATTCTTCGAGATCGAACATAATTTTAGAGATCTCAAATCGAGCAAATGCAGTTTTTGCTTGAAATGTTTAAGATAAATACTAAAGTCAACATAAGGGCGGTAATAAATTAGGTCTAGAACTGGTAGAAATATATTGCAACACAAAGTTAAGAAGGCCCTCGTCAGCTCGCACCTTCGGTCAGATGGGACGAGTTCCGCACCAGCAGAATCATAATTGACAACAAATTGACCACTCCAAGAACTAAAATATAATGATATGCTGGCAAATTCTGGAAAAGGAATTTTAAACTTGCTTCAGCGCGAACTCCTAAGAACTGAAATTTCAAAACATGTAAGATATCATCAGTAGCTATTCGCTGTATTTTCTCTTTTTTCTATCAAGTACATCACCAAAGATTTCTTTTTATACTTTTGTGAAGTGGCAACTGTTAAGAGACGAAAGTGAAAAAACTAAGTGAGCCACTCCTTGACTGGTTAGTTGATCAATGTTCATTACATTAAAAAATTCCCATCTCTCAGTTGGAACAGGAAAATATCATGCCAAATAATAATTTGAAGACGAAATAGTTTCCCCCTGATAGTCGATATGCAGGACTAGGCCGAAATTCCTGGCTAAATAAAGAAATAGACAATCTGAGCGGAAGCCTGGCACTTTTGTTTTTGACACACAGTAATCGAGGTACTGTGCAGAAACAATTGTCTCTCAAATATCGATGACGATTTTCAATTTGATACGTTCAATATAAATAAAAGCACGTCTATTGAGCAGTAAATGAAAAAAATGGACACGTAGCTGTAGAACCAACAAGGATCCTAACAACGATTAAACTCATTTCGACTCTTACTCAACCGGCTACAGCCTCAAATGAAAAAGAAAGATGTTCACAACTTTACAGGGTAATTATATCGTGAGAAGAATAACTTTAAAGTGGGCTACAAGGACAGACAAGGTCGCCAGTTTGAGCTTTATCAGTTCTCGAGATCATTCGAGCGTCTAAAAACCAGACCGGCAGCCTTGGTGTCCGTAGACCGAGGTGATCCTATACCGAGAATTGGTGAGCTCACAAAAAGCCGACAGAAGTATTCCGTTCGTGGATGCTCATTCCAATGAATGTTGAATGAGTATAGAGAATAATACTTGTTTATTTTACTTGCGTCGATTTGAAATGGAAAGTGATGCTAAGCAAATATCTTACTAAGAACAACCCGATGTTGAAAAAACTATAGAATAAGCGAGGAGTTAATATATTACATTCCAAACAGGAATTTTTGCTATGATGACTCCAAAAACTCGTTTGGATCTTAGAATACTTTTCAAAATACACATCAGATATACCGTGTTCCGAATTCAACTTAGAGTGAGAAACCTTGGTTGAGAATATTACATCACTGTATAAGTGAATGCGTCCATCAATTGCAACATAGCACGACAACAGATACCAAGGTGACAATACAGTGCGGAGTACAGCTATTTCAGTTCTATTATAATGATTGTTGATCGCAATGTCGTAGCGGCGCGGTGTGGGAGACAATACCAGGCCCACAGGCGAGGAGGCGTCTCAGCGCAGGAAATGACGCAATGCGCAAACGCCCAGCAGACCGTGGGTGAAGTGGCGGCAGGTGCATGCACAGGGAGGCACGTAACCTCCTCAATCATCGTGCTTACGTTACAAGGACACAGCTTGCATGACGTTTACGGTTATTTCAATACGTATCAGATTTGGCGGCGGGTGGGCAGAAGGACCAAATGAAAGAAAAATATTACGAATGAATCAACACAGCACGTGCTAGAAAGAAACTGGGAGTCAAAACAAAAATGACAGTTGGAGACTTCCGCGCTTTATCTGGCGATGAACTTCCGTAAATTCTCTGGTAATCAACTTCCGTTAAGAGCCTTCTATAAGAACTCAAATGCAGACCACTCAATTTGATTTCTATTTGCAGCTTTTACAAATAGATTAACCTATTCTTAGCATCGTAACTACTCGAACTTCAAGACAATTTAGCTGCGCGTCTACACTTAGTTCGTATTTTTTTGCTACGCTTAATACATTGACTCCGAAGTGGGTCATAAATGGTACACGCGATCATCTTACCTAACGTAACCAAGCACTATCATGTATAACACAAAGTTTCAAGTTTTCTTCGAATTTGTATTCATTAATCGAATAAACTAGTTCTGATTAGAAAGAAAATTAATAGAGTAACCAAATTTGTGAAACCAAAATAGTTCATTTTCAAATTCACAGAAAAGATGTTTTTCGGCATGTAATTTTACCTGTGTGGAGAATCTGAGTCAACGTGTTAAGGGGCATCTACGATTTGTAAACTAAGCCGCAAACCGCAGTGGATATGCAGTTTTCAAATCTACAAAATTGTGTAGGCCCACTGCAACTAGGAATGGATTAACCAGCCGATACAGATACCGGTAAACGCGATAAAGTAATGTAGAGTGAGAGAATCTTTCCTTGTTTGGCGCCAGGCAGCCAACTCTCTCTCCTGCCTCCTAAGGAACAGATGCAAAAAGTTAGCCGTGCTGGTGGGGCACGGATGTTAACCCGGCCAGATAAGCGTAAAGACGCCGGCCCGCTTTCACAGGCTACTGAGAGTACCCAGGAACAGCGAGGAACTGAAACTTTAGTGAGCACCAAGCTCAGACTCTGGACACGATGGCTGGCAAGCTATTGACGCCGCGCGAGCATTCACCATTCAATGGACACAGACTTGCAGAACGTAATGCAGCTGAATTTTGGGTCATCCTCCCTGCAACGGGAGGTCTGATTTGCACATCCTACAAGCGGTGTAGGTTTTCTTGTTTTAAAAAATTTCGAGTGAAGAAATATTTGTTTGTATTCTTGAGTAATACGTGTTTGGCTATGCTGAGAAAAAAATGAAATTAAATTTGTTAAAAATGAAATGGGCAATTTCAGAGTAATTTGTTTGAGATCTATGAAATGCACATAGGGAAATATTTTATAGTCATGAGCATATGACGGGTTAGTGATACTGAAATTAGTCGTAAGTTTTTCAGAGAATCTGATTTGTACGGTAGATTTCTGAATTAGTTTAGTATTGTCTAAGGCTATGAACCGACTTACGGGGAGACTCCGTGCTGTCGAATGATGAAAAATAATCGCGCCGCCGTAATCAGAAGGAAGTAAAACGTTTCTTGTTCTGGGCAAAAGAATGCGTAAATCCATGTAGCTCATACGCGATTCAAGATATTACCTGTCCAGGTTAAATTATATAATGTTAAGGTGCTTGGTGATGAGCAACTCCAGTAATTCGTACAGTCTATTTCAAGTACGTATGTCACGCTTAAGAAAACATCGAGTGTTGAAACTGCTCGAAAGTTTATGCGAATAAAATAATGGGTGCCCGAAACAGGTACGATTCAAACATCGAACATTTTGCAATAATTTTAAGCGTACAAACTCCAGGCTATAGTTCTGTCCTTCTACAGTCCAAAATAGAATTATACTCATGATGTTCACCCTGTCTTAGTAGAGAGACGGCAGGGATGCCCTAGTCCAAACAAAATATTATTTCTCAAATAAATATTAGATCATAAACTCTTTCTTTTGCATTTCACTTGGAAAGTCCAAAAACAAAAAATAGACGAGTTACGTTCACTTAACGAGTTACTTGGTCGTTAGCACGTATTTTCCTTACCAAAAATTGTTTTTGAAACACATAAAATAGTACAACTAAAGCACTTCTCCTTAAATCAGCAAGGTAGTCGTTCATCAATAACTGAAATATAGTACATAGGGAGAGAGCGTGCGATTTAGGTTTCGCATTGGTCACATAAGCAAGTTAGGTCTCAACGCGTCTAGGTGTCTGGAAAGAAACTTGATCTCAGCTCCCACAGCGAAGTAGAATTTTTCAAGGCTTGACGCTATCAGTAACATGCGCCGACTTAACCAATCGAGCTCCGAGTGAATATTGAAGGGACAGACCCTCTGCTCGTTGGAACTGGTACCTGCACAATATCAAAGACTTCTCGAAATTTGACCTCAAAATATCATTTCATGTAATTCCTCGAATAAATGAACAGGTAATAATCATTTTTCGTAATAATTCAAATGCACCATTCAAATTCGACCCATAATAATTTTAAAAAATATTGAAAATCATAGGAATTCTTTTTGAGTGTACATTATTAATAATAAGACTGATATTCAACACTCCGATGACACTGATATCCGCTTTATGACATTCGAGACTTACAGAGCTCAAAGAACAGCTTATGACTCATAGATAACGCTGGCAAGGCGACGTCTGAAACCTGATGCACTTGTGCTTCAATGACAGGCATGTGTCATAAAATAAGGCATACGTGCGCTGAGGGGAACAATGTTCACAAGGAATGAAGATGGATGGCTACTTACAATTTCATGATGTATCATGTTGCTATAATCATGAAATTTTGACAAGACAGGCTTAAATCTGCTTGTTCTTGAAATTAACAAAAAATTACGATCACATTAGAGCCGCTGCGCGAACATCAACTTTGGTAGCATATTTTCATACTAACAAGGGAAAAAATCAGACTTTTGCTTAGTGTAACTAACAACAACCTTTAAAATTCAAAGAATTCATTGATCAATTACGACAATTATCAATTTCCTAACGCTAAGCCACATGTAGTTGAAATGGAGGCGAATTATACTTAGCACTTTCAAGAATCTAGGTCTAAGGACACTGGAACTCTTCTTAAAAAAATATTTTGCCTAGCTGCTTGGAGCCGACACGAATTGTGTGCGACCTTGAAACAGTTATCGATGCCCAGATTTGGTGTTCCACTTGAAAATCCCAGGTGAACTGCACAGGAGTTGCCAGCCGTCACCGCCCTCACTTGGAAAGAAATGGAAGATGGAGTGCGAGCGTTGAGACCGTGACTCGAGCGACAAATTTCCAAAAGAGCCTCTAGCTCCTAACGTCTAAATTTATCCTTCACACACTACAAGGGAAAGAGCCGTGTGCATATGCATGGAATTAAAATACAAACGCAACAGTTAGATGAATTTGCTGATATATTGCATCACTGTCGCACCCATTCTGTCAGAAACTGCAGAACATACAAGCGGCAATAAACGTGGATAAACGTGAGAATATGTTACAATACTTGTATACACGACTCGTAAAAATTAATGGACTTGCTATAATGTTTTTCCCCAGTAAAGCATGAAGTGGGTGGCAAGTGTTCGTCATCGTTTACAGTGAAATAAACTATTTATAACCAAACAATGTTAAACAAAACATAGTCATATTGTATTTTATGAAAACATTTAATTACCCTTAGATTTCATTTATTTATGATACGATATTCAGCATTCTATCTACGACACTAATGCTTATCAAAGGGGCTTACAGTAATATTCTCCTGTGAAATACCAATAAGGAGGAGGGAGAGACCAGCCAAGCGACCAATCAAGCAAGCAAGCAATCAAGCAAGCAACCAATGAACTATGTATTACTATATATAGTTGAACAATACTACATAGTTTACTGGATGCATGCTTGGTTAACTGGTCTTTACGTCTCACTTACGAGTATTTCATAACCGAATAGCAATGTAATTAATGTAAGCGTAATTTCATCCCATGCACCTAATACCCGAGTATTAAAGTGTAACTGAAGGAATTATACAGGACAGAATTTGCGTTCATCCTGATATTATGTGGCTGTGTCGTAGATAGGATACTGAATATCTCATCATAAATTAACTTACTCTGAAGGAAATTAATACTTTACTTGACAAAATACGACGTGACAAAATTTCAGTCAACATAGTTTGTCGTGAATACTTTATATCGAAGGGATTGATTAGGAACATTTGTGACCCATTACATATTTCATAGAGAAAATGCCACTCATTTTGAGAACAAATATAGTAAGGCCCTTCATTTTAAGGCGTCGAGCAATTAGTCAGGACATAAAACTCCATGCGAGTTGGTGACTAGGTACATAACGATAAGGGCGGCAAAGACAATGCAAAACACGCTTATCAATACCAGCGTATGAGCCTCACACACCAAAATAAGCATTGCACATTTCTACACCAACACGAGTGTTCGCGTAGGACAGCAACACCAACAGGGCAGGAGAGCTCCAGCTCGCACCTCCGAGTGCGCTCACAGCAGCAGCAGCAGGCTGGGGAACGAGAGGGGCCCACGGCCGCTCAGACCTACACTCACGCAAGCACATGCTTTGCGCTCTTTATTGGCTAGCACGGCCACAACACTTCATCAAACGTAAAGGATCAAAAAAGTTATAGTATGAGTTGATGGGAAAAATTGAGACTATATAGTACTAAACACTAGTCGAGTTCAGAAGGAGAAATTTGTGTATCTTATTCAGAGATAACTTCAAAGTTTGCAGTTCCTCACCCCGCTTCTTACTTGAGGGTAATCTGTGTAGATGGTACAAACATATAAACAGAATACCGAGCAACGATTAGCCTAGTTTAATAAGTGTTCGAGCACAATCTGAGGAAATCATACAACATCGGGGAACGACTTACCGTATGTGGCATACAAAGTACATAATTTCTGAGTAGCGGTACTTTTCAGTCTTTTACAGGAGGTAAAATACGGTAACATTCATCATAAAGAGATGAAAAAGGTGAGAGGAATGACTTCTATGATCGCGCCAAAACAGACAGCACGATAAGACGCCCGTTGCCGACCAGACGGCAGAGGTGGGTAAAGGAACACATCTCCACAGCTAAACTCACGACGAACTACAGTGAGAAGGTTAGCAGGCGTACGCTTTGTAAAAGCGAACGAAGTGAACCTTTACTTGATGAAAAATTGTAATTTCAAGTACCCCACATCCATCTGTCGAGAAAAGTAATGCCACTGTTAAATGACGCTTAATAGGAGAGCAGCTGAGGAAAGATAATCGAGTTCTTGGCAGAGCTGTCGAAAGTTTTTGTTCCATGCAAGAGGGATAACCATTGAATGATTTGCTTTCTATCTTCAATATCTACGTATAATTGCATTGCCACACGAACTATTTGAACGTAACATGTCCTCAAAACATGCACAAATAAAAACGCACATGTCATTTAAAAAAAATTAAGAAAACATCAAAAGTTTTCGCCCTGAAATAAGTAACATTAACTACTGAAATTATTGAAACCAATTATTTATCAATATGAATAGAAACTGCTAAGATAGTATAGCAGTAGTTGTAATAGGTTTCTTTTCAGCTATTGAAAGACGTGAAAGAGAAACACCGATACTAACTTCGATCAGATTAGACTGAACCCTTGCACACTTCCCAGCGTCCTATGCGGTTGCACTACACTGGGCTCTTATGGCCTGCCCTTGGAATTCAATTTAACGTCTTATCAGAGCACAACAAACGCAAAAGCCGATCACAATTACATACAAGGTCTCCGATGAATCCGATATTTCTGATACGATGAACATTCCAGATGAGTCACGCATGCCGTTGGCTTAAAACCGCAAAAAAACTCAAAACGCTGTCAGCAAATTTGCTTGAATCCAAGTTTCCAAACGAGAGGTTGCGAATCCGGAATCAACTTCTGCAAGTATTCAGTTTTTACAGAGTGATCTGAAATTTCTACATAATTGATTGCACTGAGTACGTACGGCATCTGAGGACACCTTACGCGCTTTTAGAAAAACAGCACGCATTAACCGATTCTCTTGATTTTTCGTCGACATTAACGGACCTCGCCTAAGAACATGTGATTTGAATCCGAGGTCTTGATGAACAACAATCCTTATTGTTCCTTCAGACATTTCAGACTTCCCAGGATCTTCGTCGATCATACGATGCACTCTTCTGGGAAACTCAGGTATTGAGTTAGAGCGTTGACAATGCTGTTTTCCCTTCCTCGTAGCCAATTCATCTCCATTCGTTCTTTCAGTTCCTGTCTAACTTTGCAAACGAAAGATCTGGCGACTTTTAGAAATCTTCCAATTTCTGAATTGCTCTTTCGCTTTTATATACACTATTCTTTTCATTTCATTTGTTTTAGTAGTATCTGCCATGGGATCTTCCGCAATAAAAAATACATTAATTATTATCAGGCTAGTTTAAATTAGAAAAATATACGTGTCAACAGATGCCTTACGCACCCTGTATTTAGCCATGAAATACAGCCCTGTACACGAGACAGTAGACTTCTGGGTCTCTGGGCGCCTGTGTGTACAGTATACGTTACTGCACCAAAGATTACTGTATTTTTCTCTGGAGGTGTCGATAAGTTTATAAAAAAACAAATACAAAATTACAGGTAGCACGAAAAAGTAAAAAAATACAAGTTAGGTGTAAATTTCGGAAGATGTTCATGAACTCCTTGAGCATGAGTTATTGTTTTATCATTTTCCTGCATGAATTCCACAAACGGTTAACAGAATGCGCGAGAAGACACGCACGTAAGTAACGACATCTGGTATAGAACTAAAACTCTGATCATCTTGTCATCGTGTAACCGTGCACACTCTTCAGCAACGACATGGGAAAAAACTCAAAACTCATCTTTCAGCAATTAAAGAAGGGTTTTCCAGCGTATCACGGTTACGGTCATGGTGCTGCCATAGATCGAGTCTAACTCCTGAATGTTATTGAGCGTTGCCTTGCCCGGGACAGGCACCGACAAAAGATGACCTCCCCTTTACGGAGCCCGCGATGGTGGAGAGTAGTACTCCCTCCCTGACTCCCCTCGCCCGCTCACGGCCGTGATCAATACTAAAGACGCCTCGCTCGGCGGCGGAGTGCGACGTCAAAGCAAGGTGTGCGAGCATTCATGAAACATTCATTCTGCACACGCTGCAGTATGCATTTCATAATGCAATACCTTTTCTCGAAGAAATACTAAGCGAAGCAGTTATTTGAATAAAACAAAAATTCATAATACGGAATATAAGTGCGCCTCCACAAAAGGTCACATTTCCAATTTGCACGAAGATGTTGTACGCTCAAACCCAAATGAAGTACCTGAATGCATATTTTTCCCTAGAACACTATTTTATTTCACATGAAAATAATACTCTTAGGCCTAACACCAGTGAGGCGTCTTCAGATGTTGAAATAATCCCCCCCCCCAATCCCCCAGAACAGGGAGAGCGATATGAGGCGCGATGCCTGGCCCGATTTGGTGCGTCTCGGCACGGCAGGATCGCTGGCGCCACCAGGCCCGGCATGCCGACAGGGCTCCCAGACACCAGCTTTTACGGCTACCATGTTCGGGGAAATGGGTATGTCGGAGGGAGACAGAGTTCCAACGGAGACATCGATATACTTCTACTACCCTAGTACTACAGTTAACACGCACTACTTCTACTACCCTTGTACTACAGTTAACACGCACTACTTCTACTACCCTAGAACTACAGTTACCACGCACTACTTCTACTACCCTAGTACAGTTAACACGCACTTCTTCTATTACTCTAGTACTACAGTTAACACGGAAACGTTAACACGCTAGGAGAATTGCTTCAGAAACGTTAACACGCTAGAAGAATTGCTTCAGAAACGTTAACACGCTAGGAGAATTGCTTCAGAAACGTTAACACGCTAGAAGAATTGCTTCAGAAACGTTAACACGCTAGGAGAATTGCTTCAGAAACGTTAACACGCTAGAAGAATTGCTTCAGAAACGTTAACACGCTAGGAGAATTGCTTCAGAAACGTTAACACGCTAGAAGAATTGCTTCAGAAACGTTAACACGCTAGGAGAATTGCTTCAGAAACGTTAACACGCTAGAAGAATTGCTTCAGAAACGTTAACACGCTAGGAGAATTGCTTCAGAAACGTTAACACGCTAGAAGAATTGCTTCAGAAACGTTAACACGCTAGGAGAATTGCTTCAGAAACGTTAACACGCTAGAAGAATTGCTTCAGAAACGTTAACACGCTAGGAGAATTGCTTCAGAAACGTTAACACGCTAGAAGAATTGCTTCAGAAACGTTAACACGCTAGGAGAATTGCTTCAGAAACGTTAACACGCTAGAAGAATTGCTTCAGAAACGTTAACACGCTAGGAGAATTGCTTCAGAAACGTTAACACGCTAGAATTGCTTCAGAAACGTTAACACGCTAGGAGAATTGCTTCAGAAACCTCAACACGCTAGGAGAATTGCTTCAGAAACGTTAACACGCCACGAGAATTGCTTCGGAAACTAGTCATACCCTTAAGACGAAAGATAACTCACCGCCGAACGATCAAGTTCAGTGAAAGAGTTTCAGTCATCTAATCAGTAACGCAAATTAACTGATGAATAAATAAGTTTATATTATAATATAAGATAGGGAACGAGAGCAATAAATATATACAAAAGAGAGAGCAAAATTAATTACAAAGAGACAAGTGCAATTATTCTGGTATAGTGCGAAGTCTGTGGAAATAAAATATTCATATGAAGACAAAAACAGGCAATTTGACAATATTTACCAGAATCGCAAATAACAAAACGATAAATAGAAGCAAAGCATTACCAATGCAGTTGAGGCCGCGATGACATCAAGCGCGGGGCCAAAATCCCCAACAACGTGGTATCAGGCGCGACGTTATCGAGGATGACAAACGTGTATTTCCAAGAAACGTTATCACAAGACGTCGAGGCAATCAAGATAAGACCATGATAAGCAAAAGCAGAGATGATGAAAGAACACGCGACTGAGAGCAGCAGCGTACGGTATGATTCTGTTGAACTGAGAGAGATCAAAAAGTTCCCATTTTTTGCCCGAGTGAACTGAAATTTTGAAAAATATAGCATTCTTCACTGCTCTGGGTATATTTGTTTCAATTCCTTGCAGTAAATTCTGCGCAAATTTCAGTAAACATAAAAACAATATCCTTCAGCAGTGCTGCAAACAGCATGATTTCAAGATGCCGTTAGATGTAACAGACGTCAAGGAGGAATCATTGTGTTTCCCATACTCATTTCATCACGAAGCGAGAGTCGATACATAATGTGAGTAGAATGTGATATGGACGATGAATTCAAACTAATGGACAAAAACAAAGCAGAAACATTGAAATATAAATAACCGACCGAAGAGGCGAAAAAGTGATAATTTGCTCACCCCTTCTTCGTCCATAGCGTGATCAATGAAGTTATTCGACTCAGAATTCCCTTCACTCTCACAAAATGAAGGATCATGAGAACAGGTTGCATTCATTTCAGTGGTTGGCATGACTTTGTGAGTAGTCTTATCAAAGACTTTGATATTTCCATCCACAGTTTCTTCATGTTCAAGTTCATCAATGGGCTTCATAAAAGCGTTGGGCAAAACACAGGCAGTAGGCTTGCGTGGAGAGACCGGCACAACGCCCACTGCTTCCTGTGAAGAATTTTCGACAGAGAAGATGGCAGTTGATTTTGCAGGACCATGATTGTAGCTTTCAACTGGGTTCTGAATTTGACGACCTGACTCAGGTGTAATTTCTGAAGTATTCAAGTTATGCCCATATGAGGAGTCCGCGGCATCATTAGACGAGGTGGTATAATTTACCTCTTTCAACTCATCCGAGCTGCGGGCCTCGAGTAGCCGGGAGGTTCTTGCACTCCAATCATCGATACCTGAGCCGTGAAGGGTGCTCGCAGCGTTCTCTTTCTGCACGCTTGATGCCTCTGAATTTCCAGCACGGACGGACATATACAGATTTTTCGGACAATCATACATTTCAAGCAGTGGTTTCACGCTATCATTATCAGATACGACGCGAGCATTTAAAACTTCTCTTTCGAACTCGTGGAACATTCGACCTGAGTTGTGATGTGCTTCTAACCGCGCCGACTTAGAACCCTGTAATCGTTTTGGAGCATCATAGTCCGATTCTAGCATAGCCGCTGAGTGGCAATCGTTTGACGAGCACACAGAACCACAACCTGATCCCCGTACTGGCTTTGGAGTGTCCTCTGACTCTTGAAGGCATCCTCGTGAGAGATGCGTTGACTTGTGCAATGCTTTCGGTTTATCACGATCCAAAAATGGTACTGCCTTCGGGATATCATAATCGCACTCAGGGACTGGCTTCGGGATATCATAATCGCACTCAGGGACTGGCTTCGGGGTATCATAATCGGACTCAGGGACTGGCTTCGGGGTATCATAATCGGACTCAGGGACTGGTTTCGGGATATCATAATCGTTTTCAGAACGTCTGTCACCGAAAGTGTGAATCGCGTTTGTTAAATTTTGAAGATCATTATGAAAGTAGGCAAATTGTTGTGTAATATCTGCTGGCTTGAGATGTTCCATGTCTCCTTGGTTAATTGTTTCAGGAGGTTTACGTACGCCACCGCTGTCAATTATCGCCCAGCGTTTATTTACTTGGTTCCCGAAGGAAAATTCAAGACCACTGCAATAACTTCCTCCCACATGATGTGTAGACGTCTTAGTATTTGCTGCAAATGACAACGCTCTGTTCGCACCAATATGAGGAGGCAGTTTTTTTCCATCAAGTTGGGGCGTGGCATTATCGTTTTTACAACCAATCGTACTTTTTTCCTTATTGAAGCGGAATGACTTAGATGTGCGCATGGCCATCGCCGAGCCCACATCGCCATCAAAGACTTCTTTTAAGCAACGACTAGGCTCAGACTTCCCATCCACAAAGTCGCTGGCTTCCCGATTTACACGGTTACTTGTGGCAGGAGAGGCTTGCTGCGATGTTACAGGTTGCTGAAATCGAAGCTGTTCGTTGGGATTTCTTTCTTTCTTCAAACCAAAGCTTTGGTCTGACGGCTCTGAATCATCAAATGATGATGAGCTTTCCACGCTTAGGGAACCAGTCCCCGAGTCTTTTGAAACTTCACTAGCAGATTCTTTACGCTGCTGAAATGGAGAGTACGTTTCAGAATTGAATAAATCTAAATTAGAATTACTTCTAGTGAGCGGTGAATCTGCTGGTTTTTCAACAATATATCCCGTGGATGACAGAGGAGATGAAATTTCTAAGACAGGTATAGGTTTTTTCTGCTTTCGCCTAGGCAGCGAGAAATAGTTCAGTACACTGGTCCGTGACTTCTTTCCCTTGTTCTTCGGCGTCATGTCTCTGTCGCCGGTTTCGTCGTTGCCCATTCTTAACCCCATAATGCCAGAGGTTGAAGACGTTCAAATTTTAAAATGAGATGTTAATCCTTCCGTAAAGTATCCAAACTGGATGGTTAATGAAGGTTAAATTATTATAAAGGGCGATAATATAATTATTCTTTTCGGTGTAGTTGACTATCCATATATACCGCTTCACTTGATATCAAACGCTGAACAAACTAATCACTCTGTAGTAGTTCAAAACCCGCACCAGCACTCAAACGTGAACATAGCCTCTCAGTTCCCTGGAAGCAACTAAGGCACAAAACGCAATGATAGCGGTATTGAAACACTCGAATCTTATCTTTTATAAGTGCATGTGAAAGCGATACATTGTGCCTCCTGAAGATAACAAAAAGAGTTATATTAATATGTGCCAGATAAAAGAAACAAAGACCTCACAGAGACAGTTGCTCCACAAACTTTTTCGAAAAGAGATTTTGGCTAGCATTACGATCATTTAAATAGTTAATATATAATGACCCTAACATGACTCCATGTCGTGTCCAATGACTAATATATAATGACCCTAACATCGCTCCATGTCGTGTCCAATGGCTAATATATAATGACCCTAACATCGCTCCATGTCGTGTCCAATAGCTAATATATAGTGACCCTAACATGGCTCCATGTCGTGTCCAATGGCTAATATATAGCTTGTAAAGATTTGTAAACATTAAAGGCAACATCGAACACAATGTTCAGCCCAATGGAATCGAGACAATACAAGTAACGTACCGACAAAATTACGTACTTGCAGGTCTACACAGCATCCGCTCACTCTATAGAAGACAAAAAAAATAGATAAAAATTCATAATTAGAAGCAATACACCAACAACAGGCCTTCCTTAATGCTAAATTTATTTCGATATTACCAATCAAATAATTTTCTCTGCTACGCCTACATTTTCAGAAGTATTCTTGTTTGTGAATACACATTTTGCTCAGATAACTCACACAAAATACGGACACCGTGTAAGAGTATCCATTTCGAGTCGATTACTCCCTGCCCAACAGCTTCATTACGACTCTCCAAAATGCTATAGGATCACGACAATTGGCATCGTGAGAGTGTAAGAAATCTAACTAGAAATACGTTGATTTCTAATAAACATCCCTGCTTACTTTTTATAAGACATACTTATTCTATACCATTTCATTTTATCTCTTTTGCAAACAAGAGAACAGCGTATCCTTCAAGAAAAGGATATGCAACAAATTCTCTCGCTGGCTCCCCCTATCTTGTCGCTTGCGGAGAAATTTAGCTTACTTGTGCAAGAATCGAACTGCAAATGATAGACAACACTCAGAGGCAGAACGCATGCTCTCGGACTAATGTGACGCAATGACACGATATTACCCAAGTGCAAGCTGTTGTTAAGAATTAATAGAACATGTTCCTTGTACAAAATATTACGTAAATAAAATTAAAGAAATAACAGTTTTCGATGGAAATGGAAAAACTCAAATCCCGTGAGACTTATTGGAAGAGAGACAACTCTGAAGGTAGAACAGTTTTGAATGACAGGATGTTTCACAGAAAAATATCTCAAGAAGCGTTACCTCGATGACATCTCCGAATCTATTTTTTATGGATGGAAACCTTTCTTAAGATACAGATTTCTTTTGTTCGTGAGTCTGGAAAGTCAAGCATGTGCAGCTCTGAAATTCAATAGTTCGTGCAAAAATGTTGCAGCTGCGGGAGAACAAACAGCAATACCTCGCGATGAATAAAAAAATGCCGCACATCTGAGCAGCCGTCACTCACTACCCGGTGATCCACACAACGCTTCACTCTCAAATGAAGCAGTAAGCTGGAAATCATGTACCATATACATCCGAAAACAAAGTGAGATACCAACTCTCAAATAGTCTAGTAACGAGAAAATACGTGATATATGACCGTGTAGGAGTTAAATTCATGAAGTATCAGCACGAGTTAGTACGTCTAGTAATAATGGACAATACGCATATAACGGTTACTTTGCGCAGGCAGCTGCACCGGCTGCTCGTAGCGTCAGACCAATCCTGCGCTGACAACAGCTTGCTGTACTCACTCGCACGTAGTTGCAATAGCGGCCTGGTGCAGCTCGACATAAAGGGAAGTTTATAAATAAAATTAACAACTGAGATATCAAGAACCTTTCTACAGAAATCGGGTAGCACAGAGTGCCGCCTTTCCTCACTAACGGTGAAGAAAAATGAAAGGATAGATGAGACCCATCTAACATAGCCAAACACGTTTTACTAAATATGTGGTAAGTAACTACAGTAACCATTAAAAACTCACTTAAAACATAAGGATCCCAAAAAATACTCTCTGTATGTCATTCAATAATTTCGAAACATAAAACCAGAACATGTGTGCAAATTGCCAGCAAGCGCATCCTGCCCATGGCAAATTTAATAGCTGCACTGGACTTTTGCATGATACTCATAAGTGCAAGTTTTTTTCTATTTCAAAATTATTGAACTAAAAACTGGGGAATTACGTTTTACATAACTTTTTTCACCCCTCTGCCCCTAAAGAGGACGGACTAAATCAGCATGACCAAAACGACAGTAAGGAGGTCAAAGCCCTGAAGATACGCAGACGGGGACGAATACTTCGCAAGTAATTGCGTAAATAAAAGTATCCACAGGACGTGCGCCAAATACCTCCATTTCTATCGCAGCAAATTAAGGTGAAAAACATTCCTTTTCAAATATGCAAAAAATTTATAGCTAAGAAACGTGATTTGCTTTAACTGAACATAAGGAACCCTACATAAATCAGCAGCTAAAGCAAGTACCAACAGTAACCTCTTCGATCCACATATTTTCTGATGCGTTGTATTAGCTGACGCTAGTCTACTGGCAATAATGTATAGGAGCCTGTTGTACCTTAAACTCAATGTGCCGCGGACCTAGTGTTGTTTTTCGAGCCTACTCTGCAAGTTTTTCTAGGAAAAAATTACTAGTAGTTCACAAATTCCCCTCTAGGGGCAGGTCTTTCACCTACAAGCATGTAATAGTGTGTTCTACTTCACTATGCAAAGTAATTCTTAGATAAAAAGCTCCCCGGACAAGAAATTAATAACTTATTGCTTTACGAGTTCCAGTTATTTACCAAGTTCATCAATCGGTTATATAAGTTGTGACGAAAGTTTAGGTTATTTGCAAGTACAGAATAAGCATAAGTCTTCATTCAGAGCTGGCATAGTATGGTATTGTTTCTTAGTGGCTCCACAATGATGAGGTCAAAGCAAGAAAAATTTCGGAATGACAAAAAGTATCTATTGCATTTGGTCGGGCTAAGGGACACTCAGTGAAAAAAGTATCAAAATTCGCTGGTGTTCTATACCACATTGTTATGCGAGTCTACCAACAATGGAATTAATCAGGTACACATGACAATTCAAGGCAAATTTGTAATCGGACGGAATTCTAACCGAAAGAGACCGCCGCCGTGAGTCCAGAATTGTTTACCGAAATTGGTTTCAATGAAGGACGGAACTACTGCGAAATGTCAATGATCGCCCTTCTCCTGCTACTGTTCCTGAACGAAATCTTAACAGGGAACTCTGTGTAATATCTTGAATATATTGAAAATGTTTGGGCCTTTATGTCCTGGCCACACTGGGGTGCCGCC
>VOMN01091058.1:0-17549 GCA_014899125.1 Orchestia grillus | reverse complement strand
GTTCTAGTATTACTGTGACTGTGATGTAGAGAATATTTTATTCCAGTCAGCACCTTATTTTAAGTTAGCTCATTTTTCCTTCGATTTTCATAATGCACTGATTAAACTAATTCTTACTTATCTGCTGCCGCTTACTTCGAAGAGCCCTGCCCTCTCGGATGTGACCCTTTCCTCTGGTTACCTTGCAGAGTCTGTGAATGAACCATCACTATTAGATGCCTTGTTTAGTGTTTAAATATCTATCTTACCAATGCACAATGTTTCAGTGAGAGCATTGTTATATTCAGGCTCCCTTGTGGAATAACTTGCCCCGTCTCTGTTGGCGTTGTATTTATCCAGCTAGGGATCTTTATTTTAGATAATGATTCATCTTGAGAGTTTTGTTTTGTGCTAAGAAAAACTAGATAAGCACGGACACGTTCTTGCCTGTAAGCATACCTCCCAACGGAGACTTGATGTGGAAGGCGTTTTTTTTATATTAATTCGTTTAATTTGTAATTTCATTTTATTTTTTGACTCTTATTTGAACGTACAGCAATAAATCATCCAAAGGATACAGCCACGGGATTCCTTCCCCTTGGACACGACAGATGTCGCGGCCGTGTTTCTTCGACAACGATGTTAGTGTACAAGATCATTTTACAATACTGCTTGCAAATCTTCGTTTGGTATACTATTTTGTTTCGAGGCTACGAAATCATTCAGGAAACGTCGTAGCTTCATTTTTTCCAACATCGACAGCAAGATATCACAGTGATTCAAAATAGTACAATTCGTCATTTTGGATGCTAGATTTTGAATCAATAGACTGAATGTATGTGCTGAATAAAAAGGCTCCAAATTTCCAAAATACTCACCTCGAGATCGTTGCCAAAAGTACTCCGCAATGCTCTGAGCGACTCTCCAAAATGTTCTTTATTACTTTAATATGGTCGCTGTGTTCTTTCATACATCCGTTGGATAATGAGTTTCGATTTCTTCATTTTTACCGAGTTCGTTTTGAATCAGTTCAGTTCACTCATGGAATTAGTTTGAGAATGAAATTTATTCTCGTAACTTGTGGAGGGAAATAGCACAATTCAATCCAAACTCACACGATTTATTATCCAAAATAAAAAAATCGCACACATCTCTAAAATTCATTTATGTCAAAAAAAGTTATTTTCGTACAGGAAATGTGCATCTGGCCAATTTGATGCTGAAGGCAACAGCCATTTCATAAGTCTGGGTGTGAAATCGTGCCTCCAGCTCCCGCTGCTCCTCCTTGAACTGAAGGAAGACGTACCTCGGGATTATTGGAGTGCCGGCCAGGCAGCACATGGGGCACTCCGAGCTAAACAAGAAGAAAAACAATTCTACTTGAAATAGTCTAAATATGAAACGCTTTACTTAAAATAGCCAAAATCCTTGCAGAGTTTTGCTGGGAATAATTTAAAAACGAAAACAATTGAACTAAAAATCATTACAAATTGTTGTCCTTCAGACTACACGGAAATTGAAGTACATCAGCAAAACATCAGAATTCGCCTAACGGTAATGATGAGTAGTTTTTAAAACTGGAAAATAATTTTAAGAGTTTTGATGACAACAAAAGGGAAAACTGTACGGAGAATACTTGACCAAGTATATACTTTCTTGAATGGGAAGATGCGAGATTCAAATAAGAGCTCCCAAAATTTTCTAAATCCATAATCCTCAAATTGTGATAAATTTTAGTATTTACAGGTAGACTCTGTAAGAAATATGTTACGACATAGGAGTGTCTCGTTACATATAAGTACCATATTTCACGAGTATAAAAACGTGCCTGAAAAGAATCGAATGCTCCATGGACTCAGAAAACACTACATGACTTCAAATTCTAGATAAAATAATTTCCCGACTCCTTGATCGTCCTCTCGCGGTCCACATTACGTACACTATCGGTGTTAAACGTGGTGAAAAAATACAGTATATACGGCAGTATAGAAGGATTCGTCTAGGGTGCACAGAGAACATCAAAAACAATACCTAATAGGGTTAGGTCCTCCAAAATATTGCCAATTTTTGCTCATGCCCTTGCAGTTCATGGGGCAAAATTGCAATAATATTGTTTACCTAGCATACTCTTTATATATTTTCTAAATTTTTAACGTCACATCACATGAGTATATGTGTATGTGTTTATGTGGGTTTTCATATAGTTTTCCCATAAACTTGTTATTATCATCACTATTGTTATGAGTACATAACATTGACTGCAAAGTACAATGACCGCGTCCAGCGGATCACTGTGATAAAAACGTAAACTTTAGCCAAAACAAACGAAAAATTACCTGGAGCTATAAATCAACGGAAATTTGTGTATTTGCTTGTGAAAAGACGAGAGAAAAAAGTTCGCTCAATTTATGAAATATGATGAATCCCTTGTAAGGGAATCCTCATAAATTCCCTCTACAGGTAGTTAAAAGCATGAAGGAAACCAGAGTAAATAATTATACTTCAAGAGTTTATCAGCAAGATTCTGACGAGAGTAATTACAATGCCAAGATAAGAGGTCCAGGCCCTGTGTCATTGAGATGCTTGGTATCGCCTCGAAGCGAGTTACGGTCACTCTGTAGCAAAGTAAGCTAATTACTTCACTGGGAACTGCGCATGACAAACGAAGCCATTCCACACGAGAACGACAATGGCATCACTTTTAACGCTAATGCTCCTCTGTTGTTGGTCTACATCCAACCAATACAAACTTACGTCGTACTTTAGTCGTAAATCTTGGTTAAAAATATTGTTCTGGTACTTTATTATACAAAATAATTAACATCAGGTGAATTTTGGCAGGTGGTGTTCTCTAGTTGTCGTTCTCCTGCTGAAGAAGTCCCTGTTGTTATGGGTACTTACTTGAACTCAAACCAAGTCCAGCCGCAGCTCTCGCAGAGCAAATGTCGACATCCGGACAGGATAACGAAATTCACTTCTTTGTTGATGATCACCGACATGCTGATGCAACATGGCTCTTCTTCCTTCGGCAGCAGCTCGTCCAGGTCCGCAACGTGGACCAGGCGTGACCAGAGCTTGCTTTTCTCTCCTCCTCTGATGATCGCGGCTCTGAAAGCGTATGCGGCGAGCTTTGAAATGCAGACAAACAGATTCCCTAGTTTACACTCGTGGTCCATCCCACTTGTTGCTAGGGAAATTTCATGCTCTATTTCAAGTGCCAAAGTCTTTCCGTAATTCCTTAAAAGTCCGATTTTAAACGTGAATTCTTCGTCAAAGCGATCACTCATATGCACCGGCATTATGCAAGTAATTATTTGTTCCAAGTAATTGAAAATTTTATCGACAGTTATTGGGCTCAAAGATCCACGTACTTCGAAAAATTGGGCTCACAGACCCACGTACTTCGAAAAATATTTCTCCATTCAGTTCATTTCTTGCTTCGATCAGTACCATCTCCAGTGATGATAAAATTTCATCCAACATTGAATGAACTGGGGAGGCTTGTGCTTCTTTCAGGAGCATATCCAGTTTTTTTAATACTGCAATTTATTTTGGAGACTGCGTCATGGAGTCCTCAGCGTGGCTGGAATGCGAACCAAATGGAGACATCTCAATGCGTCTTGCATCGAGCTTGGGGTGAAGAGGGCGGCGAAGGTCACTGCGATCCTGCTGAAGTCGTTGCTCAGGGTGCCTGTGAGAGGTGCCAAAATCTTAAAATTGTGGAAACTAGAAATAAGACTGGAATAAAAATTAGTTTTTTTAGATAGGAAACATATTTCTATTTCCCAATGTTTTCTGGACAAAATTTAAAGCACATGGGAACACGGCAGCGTAAACACGATTTAGCAAGCCTCATTTTCAACAAGCTACTCCATATTTCATAACCCGATAGGCACTGGAATTCTGGTGGATTAATTTCTCGCATCACTCATATTTTTTCTAGAATTGAACTTTTCAAATGAAGTTTTTCTTGCCATCGTTATCATTGTCAGTATGCAAAATGGTGCGATGTGTAGTGACCTATGTAAAAATTTTAAATAGATTAAAATTTATATGATGCTTCATAATGTCGAAGTAGTGAAACATAAATAGAAGGTGAATTTTTTCCTCAAGTACGAAAATGCAGCGATTTTCATAGGCGTCCGTTCATGGGCAGCCGGCCGGAAAAGTGGTTTAATTTTAACCATTACCTAGAGTTCGACTTCATACGCCTCACTCAAAGTGATAAATAAGCAGTAGTGTGTTTTATTGATCTTGACTTTTCAATATTTATTTGGGAAACAACAAGGTACGAAACATAAAAAGAGACGTGTCATGTGTTTGTAATTGAACGATGAAATACGGAACAGTGCGTTTAAACTTTCGGTCTACCTTTCAGAGAATAAACAACGAACTGCCATTTACTGAATATTCTTCAACGGTACGTTCTATATCACAATTCCTAACCCACATTCGTGAACAATATCTGTTGATTCTTTACGTGAACCAACGGACTGTATAATCTTACGTCGGATTAACAAAGCCTAGCCTGACAAACGTTTAGCATCATCGCTGTGTTGAAACCTTCTGTGCGCTTTATATCGTGAATAAATACAAGCTTGTGTAAATTTCAAGCATAAATACCAACTTCTAAATATGACAAACTAGCAAATACCAAATTACATCAATTGAACGAATCGTTACCTGTTTACGCATATTACATGAATAAATACCAGCTTTCATATATTTCGTGATTAAATTTCAATTTTACGTGAGGTGGAATAACCTTTAGGAAAACTAATTCTTAGGATAAAGTGACGTAGCAACGTGATCACGAAGTGTAAAATATTTAAATGACATTAGTCCATTTATAACTTGCAAACTGAGAAAATGAAGCAAGATATTTTATTTGTTGTCCGTAAATACTTTCTTCAAATAAGTCCACGTATACTGTTTCGAATCTTCTTTTGATAGGGGAAGTTCTTGACCCGCTGGCGCGTAGCGGTGTCGTGCATGTGTATACGTGTGATAGCTCCGAGCTATCTTATATTGAGAGCACTGCTCTCCAATTGTCCGTAAGATGCGCCCAGCAGAAGGGCGTCTCTTCCCGAACAGGACAAAATAGAACAAAACCCTCCACCTCATCCGGTAGACAACTTAGTTCAATCTAAGATCACCTATTGTAAAGTACAGATTTTACACTTTTGAACTCCATCCGTGCAATTGCAGACCTCCTTGTTTAAGAATCTCTGAGGATTTTTCAATTCTGTCCTAAAATCATTGAATATCGTCCTCTTGTGGAGCTTGTCATTATGCAATATATTCATTTGTCTAGGTAAGATGATATAGTATTTTTATTGTGCATGCTATAGAGAACTACCTCATTCTTGCTGTTTTATAAAATGCGTGTATTTTTAACTATGAAATGAATTTTCAAAGGACAAAAACGTCTATGTTTTATTAATTTCAATCTTAGGATCGCGTTGGCACATTTTATTTTAAATACCAACTGGAAAAAAATTGCATGAATAAATGACAGCTCGCTCGCAACACACCTGCGTGCGAACTTCCCGTAAAGTATGCGCTTGTTTGCCAACCCAATGGCGGAATGATATAAGTAGTTGGGAGCATAGCTTCACACTTTAGTTTAGCAAAATTAACCTTTCACTCTTATGGCACTTCATTTCATTAATAATACATCAAGAATATGTACGTTCGCATCAGCAAAAGAATGAAAGAAATTTATTACGTCAAGAGTAGATAATCTAAGATCGAGTTTTAGAAAATATGATGTAGGAACAGTTAGGACTAGGAGACTCTACCTCATGAGCCATCGATCAACAATTTTCCATTTGCATCTCACTAGATACACAATTATATGCAGAATTTCTCACGTGATCGAAGAAAGTAATTTTTCACTCAAAAATGAAGTCACAATATCTAGGCACAATTCCCCCGGTAAACTATCACAAATACCCATCAATCCTAGCGCTACTCGATAGTTACTGCCCAGATATCGGCCTTGTACCGACGTGTGAGTTCAGTACAGGGGCGGATGAGGCAGGCGTTCTCCCTGGTGTCTGTCAGGACCTTTTACCTACACGCCGGGTGAGGCTAAATGGTTTCGCACCTTTGTTGGTTCCGTAAACGTGAAATAGAGCAAACATAGAGCAATAGTGTTGCTAACTTGGAGCAAAAAAGAGCATACTGGCGTTATGTGCTTACATTTTCAGAATAAAAGTAGTTTCGGAGAATTTTTCTTAAATTTCACTTATATTTAAATAGCAAATGCGTCGGATTCTCTTGTCGCACACCTGTTCGACAAGGCTCGCTTTGGTTAGAGAAATATTTCCCGTGTAGATTTACGCTGAGCTTCGAATAAACGCGTGAGTACATATGCGAATGAATACGAGCAAGAATATTAGATGCAGAAAAAAAATAAAAATCAACCATCTTTCAAGAAAAACATGTACGGATACCGACACAGATAAACTTCCAGGGAAGATTCATGTCAATTTTTTCGTTTTTCAAATAAAATAAAATAGAAATACCACAATCAACAGTGTGACAGAACTTTTTAAGTAATATGGTGGTTTGGTGAAACGCTTCATGAATTGAAATATAAGAATTGTGGAATTCAAAATTCACGTCAATATTGAATTCATAAAATTATGGTCTTATTATTTAAAAGGACTTTTGTTCGTGGCAATAGATTATTCATTCCCGAATCCTTCCATTCCAAAACGTAGGAAGTACCTATTATTATTCATATGAAACTTTACTTTTATGTTCAGCTTGCGTCATTTCGTTCGTGGAATTATACTGAAGAAAGGAAAATTTCATATTCATTCACCTGCACACAATGGAAAGTTTTACCATTGAAAAACATTTTTTCATGTTATCAGTTATGTGAGAGTGGGAATCGTGGACCAAGACAGAGGGAGGATTTTGATACATAGGTTTGTTATAAAACGGAGGTAAAACTAATGAAAAATTAACTAACACGTTTTTTGAAAACATTTTTAACTTTACACATTATAAAATTTCTCCCATTTGCATGAAATGACGCAATATATACCCTGGACACCAATAAAAAAAAGAATTGTGCCCTTCTATGAACGGCTTACCTTCAATTACACTTGTTTAAGTTACAACCCTGGAAAAACACTTGATTTCGTCCTGGATATAGAGGAAGTCTGTCTGCATCAGAGTGTTCGACACAATAACAGCCTTACCAGGGCTTCTGCCTTTATATACCCTTTCCCCCACCTACGTCATGACCAACGTCTCATACCAATCTCCAGTTACAATAGACGAGAAGGTAAGCCGATAGCCCACCTTTCCCTTTGGACCAGTTTGACAAGATGCGACAATAAGCCTAAGGAAATTTCTTAGGCTTGATTTCAAATCTTAACGAGTTTTCGGAAATCACAATGGGCCAAATCTGTGGCTGCATTTTTTCGTCAGCGTTTTGTCGCAGATGCGTGTCCAATGAATGCTCGGGACTTCTGGTGGTCTTCATCTTCTCGTGATTCCTTACGAAGCCTCCAAATCGAGGGCTTCGTACGATCGTGGGCCTTTCCGGGCAGTTTAAGATGTATATATGCAGTATGTACACTTGATACCGAAGTTTGAGAAGCAAATATAATCTTTCCAATACAACTATCGCGTTAAAACGAAGGTAGAATAAAATGGTACAAAATACAATGGAAAATATAATGAGATGGAATAGGATAGCATAGCATGGAGTAGAATGGAAAATAAAATAGAACAAAATTTAATAGAATCAAAAATGAAATTATTTCAAAACACATTGTATGACAGTTTTAACTGTATGATTACATCACATCAGGGCATCATCTCATCAAGCTCTGATCACATCAACTTGTGACCAAAGCAAGTCTTCGTCACATAATTTATACTCACATAATGTCAATGCCTCATCGAATTATCATCGTATAAAATTTTCATCTCACCAAATTATCATCACATTAAGTTATCATTAAATCTAGTCATTATCACACCAAGTGAACATCACATCAAGTCGTCAAGAACAGCCCCTGTAGCGCGAGAAATTCTCCCTCAGTATCACACGCAAGTTCAGAGCTAATTTAGACGTCGAATGAGCCAATCGATGATGCTAAAGAGACACTATATTCTTCCATGTAATATGTTAAGATGAATAAATTATTTTATTAACTCCAAATATTGAAGCCTATATTGAACAATTTTGACAACTTTCCTATGGAAATACTATTGGACGATTATTTTCAATAGGGTTATTTTGTACAACCAAAAAAATTTCATTGTTGTAGTTGCTGGATAAGTTTTCCTTCAGAAAAATAATCGGTTTCATTTGGTTGAGAATGTTCCTGATTTGAAGAACTGAATCTTTGCAATAATTTGTTTCACACCAATGATAATTACATAAATTAAAAGTCAATGCAATTGTAATTGTAAAATCGATGACTAAGTTCCTTCCCACCTCCTTCTTGTTTCGCTAGTAACATCTGTTTGTTCTCGGTAAAGGCACCTCGCATCTAAGTCGCTGTGGTAGCTTCAACGGCCTCTGAACTGAGTCAAAACATAAACTCCATCGCAGCCTGTTCAGTTTTCTTCCATTTCCAGCTTTTGATTGTTTGTTCATACCTCAATTCATATTTTAAAGTGTGCTGAAAATGTGAACTATATTCAAATTCGTGCGACTTGCGAAGCGTTCGAGGCTTCTAGTTCGAGCACGCTGGGTTTTGAACCCACGATGTATGTATAACTTAAAAGTAAATTTGTTCTTCCTACCCGCTGCTGCTACGGCGAGTAACACTTATTCCGCTGCTCGAGCCACTAGGCCGATTTAAACTGTTTCTAAGTGACCTTCTCGGTAAACAAAGGATTGGTGAAGACTGCTTGAAATCGATAAATCGAATTTATTTTAATTTTAAAACTAATCGAAGAAAACTACGGATGAACATCATTCTATACCTCAATTTCTCTTTGCTCAAATTTTTTTCTTTCATTTCAATCAAACTCAACTTTACAAGGCTTACAAAGAAATTCTATTTTGATTTTATTAAAAAAATTAGACGGAAAAAGGAAAACTTTCCCCAAAAAGTACTTCTAGCTTTTAGTCACGGACGGAAAAAAGTAAAGGAAGTTTCCGCAGCATAGAAGAGCTCTCCAGTTTCCACATTGATGAAGAAAAAAGACTCGCCTTTTCCGAAAACTTCAACCGTAAAAAAAGGTTTATCTCACTTTCGTTCAGTCGGCTGCCCAGAAAAATAGGTTTTCTAGCTTCATCGATGTGAAAACTTAGAGTACTCCTGGGGCCGAAGATTGTCTCCCTGTTCTGGTCCCTGAATAAAATTGGAAACACTTTTTGGGAAACATTTTTCTTTCATGCATCTTTTTGTTAGAATAACTTTTTCTCATGTCCACCTCTGCGCCAGGACATGTCAATAAAAAAGTCATTCAAACAACGATTTCATACCAAGAACTTTCGCTCCGGACCCAAGATAAAATCCTGCTACTTTTGTACTCGCTAAATAGCTTAAAATTTATGTATAATTCTCGTCTCAATTTTCCATTAGTTTGCGCGGGAAAGAGCCCTGGTTACACAACACAATTCTCTCTGCACCCAGAATTGCCCTTGAAGGGTAGTTTGACGTAACTTTGCACGCCGTCACCAAATCAGTGCGTCACCAATCCTAGTTCGCCATACCTGACCGTGCGGAAGAAGAAATTGTGGATGAGGAACTGTTTGCCAGTTCCTGACGCGCTTTGGCCAGCGGGCTGAGGAGCGACCGGACTCGCGCCTGCTGACTCGTCCCAGAGTCACAACATTAGGTAAAAAAATCGCTCCTGTCTTGATCCCGGGCTGAATTTATTGTTACCCATTTCTTTGTATTTGGACAAAATTTTCTAAAATAGGGGCTAGAACTTTGCTCTCGTGGTCGAGTACAAATCTCAAATTTACCTCTCTTCATATATAGTCGTAATACTAGTGATGAATAAAATGCAAGCATAATGCAAAGCTTCAAAGCAAGCAAAGTTTCATGGAAATAATGGATATTTTCGTTGGTTTTAAGATGGATAGAGTTATGAGATAATGCCCTGTGAATAATTACGAAATTACGGTGCATAGAGCAATTTATCTTCATCAGCGTTTACATGAATCCCTTCTTCGATTTCAAGAACTCTAACTTTTCTTAAAAAATGACAGGAATGAAAAAAATAGCGTTCAATATTTTGGAAGTGTACATTTTTTCCTGTTCCTGGTCAAAAAAAGTTAACCCAATTTTAAATAACTATAACTTAAAAGCTATTGAAGTTACAAAAATTTTAAAAGTCGCGCAATGTTCATCAAATATTTTACTTATTTTTGGCAAATTTTAGGAAATAGATTTGAGCGTATTTTTTCAGGATTATTTTGCAACTAACATCGGAAACCTGTTTGAGCAAGCTATTTTAAATACTAATTTCACAATTACACTGCGCACTCCACAGATTAGTTTTGTTGTATCATAGATACAGCTTCGTATCAAATTTCTACGACAGTGTCATGCTGGTATTGTTATACTTTTTATCTTTCAATGAGCCCTCAAGATGCAACTGACGATCTGAAGCAAAGAATTGAAAACGAAGTCATTCTGCTTCGAGAAGATAATGCTCTAATCAGCCTAGTGCTGACTGGAATGAGAAAAAGAATGCAACTGTGTGTTGAAAGAAACGTAGGCCACACCGATGAGAATTAAAAATCAAAGTACAATTTGCAAAAAAAAATTATTTATGGAAGGTTATTACTAATGAAGAATTGAAAGTTATTTACCATTTTTTTTAACGTTTATGAAATTAGTATTTAAACTTCCATGCACAAACAGGTTTTCGATGTTAGTTTTTTAAAAATAATTCTGGAAAAATGAGCTGAATTCTATTTTCCTTAAATTTCCCCACATAGATGTAAATATTTTATGAACAATGTGCAACTCTCTAAATTTTTGGTGACTTCAATAGTTTTTGAGCTATAGTTATATGAAATTGGGTTAATTTTTTTGAGACACTCTGAATAAACTTCTATATTGTGATCATCATGGCTAAGTGATACCGAAGGTGCATTATGAAGCTGCAAGTGAAATGCACGAATTTTACAATTTTATATTATCACTCAACATGAAAGTTTCTTCAGTACATATTTTCCAATGCAAATTAATATATTTAACTATACTAGCCGCATGATACGTCAAATAAATGACGGAATTTCCGGTATTTAATTGTAAACTGAAAGGTATTTTCTTAGTGAAGCTTGATATAGGTCACTTGTATACCTTAATGTTTCATTTGAAATCAGCTGTTCATAACTAAACTACGTTAACCAAAATGCCATGATATAATGACATTCTGTAAGTTTTTAATTTCTTTCGGATTACATTCATTTTCGGCACGATATCTAGTACCTAATCTACGACACTGCCAACATGCGTGCGCCTTCCACTAATGAGTTTCACATGAAATACTGATAAGGTAGACAAAGATGTTCCTGGTGTTCCTTCACAATTTAGAACATTGAATTATGCTCAATTTCCGTTCAAAAAACAACGCACCTCAACCTTCTTCTCGGATTTGTGATCAAAATTGAAATTTGAAAAATACGCATAATTAGATGAAGATTTCATTTTCAAGTTTGTTGTATCTATGCAGGTGTTGTGAGTCTTCAAGTTTGTTGAACAATTTCGAGTGTTTTTCGATCAGCGAAGATGGTTTGAGGACGTCGTAATCTCCGCTGTGCTTGAAGTTGGCGTTCGAAAAAGACTGACTTGAAGTGAAATATTATTTGATGAATTTATGTCATTCATTTTCCTTGACTATCGTAATTAAAGAAGACTTAATGTAAACAGCATTTCTAATCTTATTCCTACGAATATCAAAAATGAAGAGATCATATCCCCTGCTCGGTCAAAATTGAAACAAATTTAATTCTGCTAACGAGTTTGAATATCTTTCACTGTCGCAGTTCACTTATCAATATTTCAGACAGTCTACCCTTTTAGATAAAGTGTAAACATTGAAGTTAAACACTTGCAAAAATATTGTATATACCTGAGAAAAACTTAGTATAAGCTCCTACAGAATTTCTATACATTTGCAAGAACCTCCAGATAAACTTACGGGACTCAAAAACATTGCAAGCTCATTCCACTTTGGAACGAAGTCAGAGCAGCCTGAAGACTTTTTGAGGTCAGTGAGAGCGGCAAGAAGAATTAGAGAACTAAAGTTAGAGTTGTAGGAGGCTTAGGGGGAAGAGGTCGAAATTCTATGTCCTCCGATCATTTTCGGCCTTAACACCAGGATGCTTGGAACAGAAATTTGGTTGTTTGGCTTGACTTTTGAGGAACTGAATTTTAGATAAGAAAACCGGCAGAGTGTATATTCTGCCTAGGTGTAGTCGTAATGCAGTCATAATACAACTATCGGTCAGAATAACATTAACTTTACTTTAAAAGGTCACGGAAACATAAACACACACATCAACGGATATATACATATATATATTGTATAGTGAATGTAGGCTGCGTGGTCCGTCTTCGCCCGCGGCAGCACATTCGTTTATATTGCCGGGATTGGCCACTGAAATGGTCAGAAAAGGATATCGTTTGCAGCAGCAGAAAAGCGGTACATTTGGACAAAATTGAGGAGGGCGGTGCGTCCCCTTCAGTGCACCTCGTCGCTGGAATTTGATCTTGAGCCAAAGTCTGGAACTGAGAATCAAGTTGAGGTGGGCGACAACTCCGTCTCGCATGGGAAGAGATGAACGCGAGGGGCAGATGAGAACGAACGGAAGGCAATAAAGAGTATCGAGGGTAGCTTAAAAAAGACGGCTTCCTTAATTATCCAATGAAGAGTGGTGGTTACTGGACCCGTCCAAAAAAGATGAAGCAACAGAATTTGCGGAAATAGATTAGCATATCATTAGTTCAAAGACAGTTGATTTTATAACAAGAAACGATGGCACTCAATCACCCCAAGTGAATTCACTGTGGTAACGCAGATGCAAAAGTAAGTAGCGCAGAATATTGGCAGCCTTCAACACCGCAAACTGCTTGGAATGAGGCTCGTTTGAGGACATTCGTAGTGCACGTGAGACTGGGTGTTAAGGCGCGATAAAATGAAAATTGCATCTTCCCTCGAGAGATGTATTCGTACTCAACCATAAACTTGGCATTACGTTGAAATTCTCAGGTCAGCGGATGACGAAGGTGATCCTTGCCATGCGCTGCTGAATTAGGATTGTGTTGCACCTGGCACACGTAGAAAGCATGGAAAAGGCGCTCACTATGATTTGTAATAAATTCTTTTTGAAAACCTAAGTAATGAATTAATTCAATTACATACGTACTCAATATTCTTAATGAACTGTTATACGTCGAATTCATTTCCATGTGTCACGAACAACAAACATCTGAAATTCCTCACGAGGATTTCTAGTTAATGTTTATTTATTATTCTTCGCGTGGGGATGCACTGCGTATTAATAATTTTATCCAATCATAAAATAAGTTCACCTTCATAGGATTCAAATTCTCTCTAAAATTATTCATTTTCCCTAATGAGACATTCTGAGGCATCTATTGAAGGCGGTATTAAAGTAGAACAGGTGTACTGGCTCTGGAGATATCACATAAGTCTGCCAAATTTCACCGTTTGTGTTCGTTTGGCAAAATTCAGGATCAATGAATGAATGTTTTGAGTGGGTGAGTGTGCAAAACAGGCAAAAGGAAAGACTATTTGTGCTAGACTTAAGTTGTTAAAAGATGAGAAATGAATTGAACTAATTAAAACCATCGCGTGTGGCAGCTACGTACGTAACTACGAGGCTGCTTGTGTCGACGAGCGTGCGTCTGGTGCGCTGCTCTCGCACGCTCGACATCGACTGTGTCCGCTTTCTTTCTTTCTTATACCTAACTAAGGAAAAAACTCATCTGAAGAGCACAAGTAAATGTTCATGAACCCATACTCAGCTATGTGCAGTGACATTAAATCAGTAAAGAACTTAGGGAGATGTCACTGAGAATTTTAAGGTACGACTAACATAGGCACGAGCACAATTTATAAACATTTCCGATACGAGACTGTTTATTCTGAAAAGTCCCTCGGTGTTTTCATTTATATATTTCGTGTTCTCATCTTGAAAAACTACGTAGGAGAAAATTCCTAGGTCCTAATTTCCACTTTCGTATTCCCTATCGGCGAGACTTCGTCAGAGAAGGCAGTTAGTATCAGTGATACAGAAAATTGCTTCATTTCTCATTATAGTTTCCGTAAATATCAGTTCGTTTTAAGGCTGCAACACTATTTGTTTTGCCGTTTTCGACGGGGAGCATGTACTAAATACTTTTTTTTCTCATATGAATAAAACCTCGTTGGCGTTCGGTAGACCGTTAGAGTTCCCCGGACGGTGTGATGTGATCCCTGGAAATTCTGCGGACGGAGCGATGTGATTCCGGGAAGTTCCTCGGATGGGGAAAAGTGATCCTTGGAATCTCCCAGGATGGAACAACGTGATCCCTGGAAGTTCCCCAGACGGGGAAATGTGACTCATGAAAGTTCCAGAGCAGTGCAATTTAATTCCTGAAAATTCCCCGGACGGTGTAATGTGATCCCAGGAAATTCTCCAGGCTGAGCAATGTGATTGCTGGAAGTTCTCCTGACGATGCAATGTGACCCCTGGAATTTCCCGAGACATTTCAATGTGATCCTTATAAAAATTCCTCAGACGATGCATGTATGATCCGTGGAATTCATTGCTGGAGATACAGTATATCTGGAAGGAAAAGGTGTGCTGATGTATCTTGAGTCTGAAGTTATCATTTACGACATACGGCCGTTTGATTGTACTCCAAATCACATACTTAGGTAGTTTGAATGAAAGAAGTGCTGAAGTTGAAATTTAACTGAAAAATTTCATTTATAAATGTATGGATTAGGAACCTCACTTTGTAATTTATTTTGCTGATTATATGTGAGTCAAGTTATTAGAAGATAACTGTTACATTGTTTCAGCTTATTTGGATCGAAGTATCCTTAAAAAATAGGCCTAGGTCTACCACTAACGAACCATAACATGAATCCCATCCGTCCATCTGCCCGGTGGTTCTGACATACCGTCTTTACGCATTGCACAAAACATGGATATTTAGCGACATGAGTCCGAAATCTATATCGCTTTAGAGTTGAGGTAAGTATAGCGTTAGGAATTTATGGAAGAATCCGAATTTTCTGAAAATTGATAAGTTTTGTTTCTCAGCCCAAACTTCTTCACCATACCTTAGTAAGAAGTAATTTTGGTTCGAATCTATTTCCTTTAGGTCTGAAGGGATTCGGAGCTTGCTCGAAGAACGTTGTCAGACAACATTTTTGTTTTGATGTATTTCAGGAGAGCAGTTCTTGTGAAGGAGAATCAACAGTGTAGCCAACCGGAATTATCTGGCAAAGTTAGGTCTGACGAAGAGCTTGTGTACAGAGGAGGTGTGCACGGCTGATGGGAAACGGAATCCGGCNCCCCCTCGGAGGTGTCTTTCCAATTCTGTTGAGGCTAGCGCTGGTTTGGCGAACCTTGTTGGGGTAACGTGCGTTGAAAGCGCTGAGAACATTTCGTTTCGTGTTTTATATTGGCTACGGCTAGGCTTCTCTGCCACCGTACAACTAATCCCAAACCCGTACCTAATTAACTAACCTCAAGCGCAAACACAGCCAAGCAGTGACGCAATACGGAAACTCTTGGAAACGGGCGTCGCCGGGCTGACTCCTCAACCGACTGGTTCAGAGGCAACGGTCGTTTGAAGGAAATGAAAGACGAACGATGGTGTCATCCCAGTGAATCGAAATACGTGAGAAAATACCGTACTAATAATATTACCGTAAATAATATGCAAAAATACATATATGTTCATTATGTAATGTAAATATTTAAGGGTCAAAAGATTATTTCTATTTCATTCACCTCAGAAACAATTTTGGTGAGCCTAATGTATTATTTATGCCCTTTGTCACACGTGCATGATAGGAAGGTCCCTGCAAGAACAAATCGATAATGATTGCCGAGTAATAATCATTGAAGAGCTCCCTTGCAGTCCGCTACTCGACTTTAGAGAACAAGGGCTCAAGTCCTCTAAATATCGACGACTGACACAGCTTCAGTGAAAACTCGAAGCATTCGAAGCAGCCGTCTGTGGATTAAGGCCGAGAATCTATCGGTTGTTTATAGCCGTAATATTTGACGACGGCCAGCCGTGATTTACGGCATTATAATCATCGGTGAATCTTGGCCGTTCAATGAACGGTCACCTTCCATTAAACCTCTATTCATTATTGCTTTGCGCGAAGCTGATCGAGGTTTGAAACAATATCCCTTTCCAACTTTCATGACGCTCAGTTCGTCTTTGGTTCAAAGGAAGGACTTAGCCTCATGTGGGTGAAAAGCCTTAATATCAATATCAATGATAATAACTTAAAAGGATGAAAAATGCGATTACTACAGTAAACGTTTATAAATGAAGATAAAACATCTGCACATTATTATAGGGTAAATGAAGACTAGCAAAAAATATAGACCATAGTCGTACGAATAATCCGAGTTCGTTCCGATTAAGGAGGAGGCACGTGAGAATGTAATACATACCAAGAAAACAGAAGTCCTAATAAATAATACGCGATAAATAATAGCAAAAAGTGTTTCTCGCATCGGTAATGTAACAGAGCACGTGACTAACATGATGCTTCCAGCAGCAGCAACAAACAATACAAGAGGCAAGAGATGAGTGGCGTGCTTCGTCTCAATCGCTACGACAAACGATCCAGCCAGCGTAGATTTTACCATGAACATTTAGAAGAATTCTGAATGTTCTCGTAGATCTCGGTGTTTATCCTCACTCCCCCTCCGAAAAAGCTGGAAATGTTCATTCATGCTCGTGAACAAATGTCCACTGTTTTATAGAACAGCATCAAATGTTTAAACATTTGTGAATGTATCTCTCTTTCAGGTAAGTTAGTTTCGTATGAGCAAATACATGCTAATTCTTCGTTTCATATTTCGGAAATTATACTTGCTAAATAATTCATTTACGTTTCTAAGATAACGGAAATGACTTTGCGTGCTACAGTGCTTGCCAATATTAAACACTAAGCATGAAACACGTTATTTTCATTACGGAAAATTTTATTTCTATTTATCTGTCAGGGATTAAGACGAGGTAGTGAAATCGACTTGGTGTGACCAAACGATATGTACATATACATTTTATACATTATTTGATTATGAAAGACTGTGGAAAAATTTAAAGTTTCGAAGAATTATAAGCAAAAGTAAGTAAAGTTACTTTCCTTACATCGTTTCTACGTACATGCTATCAGAACAATTTTAACTCATTCTATACCAGAATTTCAAGCCACTTCTCATCCTATATCAAAATTCCAGCCTTCTTTGCATTTCATGTCATCATTTCAAGCTACTTCTCACCCGAAGTCAAAAATTTAGGCCCTCTTCTCTTTCCGTTGTTAAAAATTCAAACCCGTTTACTCCCATGTCAGAATTTCCAGCCCAC
>VOMN01091057.1:0-13786 GCA_014899125.1 Orchestia grillus | reverse complement strand
CTCATTCAACAGGTCGCGGATATGCGAAGGCACACCATGCACACAAAGCAGCGGCACCCCAGTATGGCCCGGGCGTGAAGGTCCAAACATCTTCAAGGTATTCAAGGTATTAGGTAATTAAGTAACCAGGAGTATCGTGAGTGCCAGCTGTTGTAAGACCAGTTTTCACTTCACGTTTTTTATTATCCTTGAAGTACTCATGCGTTCTAAATTACATTAAAGGGAAAAATACATAGAATTTACATTATTCAAGTGTCAGAATAGAAAATAATAAATTCATCAGTCGAACCAATGCTGTTCAAAGAATTCAACTTATTGCCTATTGATACACACTGAGGGACACAAGTAATTGCTCATTTTAAGATTCATGTTCATTAAACCTCTAGCGCGCCAACATACTAAAAACTTCAAAAGAACACATCCTGGTTGAAAAAGGGAATTTGGAAAACAAAATATCGGACTATACAAGCAAACGGCTTCATATACACAAGGGTCATTTACGGCACGGTATAAGAGTTTTCAACTATTTCTGTGCAACAACTTGTACCCGATATTTGCGTCATTTTTACGGTCACGTCATGTCTGAATTATTTGTATAACAATAAAGATGTTTCGAGAAGAAATATCAACGTTGTTCAGCATGGAATTATGATTATTAGACGGTTAGTCACTGGTGAGCCGTCATTGCATACAGGTACCTAAAGAACTTTATGCCTAAAGTCATAGATGACTTGGAATATCTACTGAAGCGAATAGTTCAGCTCCGTTCTCAAGGGCTATCGTTCTGAAAAATTTCTACGAAAATTAATGTACCATACTCCACTGTTGGTTCAATTATTCGTAAGTTTAAGGAATACGACTCAACTGTTAGCTTGCCAATATCAGGTGCTCTACAGGATATTGATTTTTGGTCCCGTTGAGTTTCGATAAGGAAAGTTAAATTAGGCCCATAATGACTTGCGAAGGCGGAAAAACTGAAATGGTCGCCTCCGGGTGTATAAGTGAGTGAAAGAACCATCTGTAAAAAACTTCATTGTTATGGGAGCAAACTTTTTACACCCCATAAAATTCCTATACTGGGAAAAAAACACGTTCAAAGTCGTCTAAGCTTTGCAAAAGAACATCTGGAGAAAGGACATGCATTTAATAAACTGGTATAGATCTAATGGAACCAAGTTTTGAATTATTTGATCGTAACTCCGCTCTTCATGTGGAGACGGCACAAGGAACAGCCTATGAGAGGCACAGAGGCGGCAGTATAATGGCTTAGAGTTATTTCACAGCACCTGGAGAGTGCACTCCATACCATTGCTGGGAAGATGGATGGGATCGTGTACCGTCAAATATTGGAGAAGATTCGCATTCTAAGTGCGAAGCGTTTATTCGAAAACGATAATGGACGTTCCAGCAAGATAACGGTCCTCATCACGGGATAAAATCAATAGCCGAATTGTTTATGAAGAACAAAATAAAAAACTCCTGTGGTCAGCCAAACCTAGGACCTTAATCCTATCAAACATCTTTAAAGAACACTGATGAATATGGATCATCAGAGAAGTCCGATGAATCTCGAACAATTGAAGAGAATATGCATAGAAGAATGGGCTCATATACGCCACTCCAAGCTAGTGAACGTTAATTTCATCCACTGAAAACCGTCTTCGAGCAATAAATGTCTGCAAAAGTTTTGCAACTAAATATTAAACATAGGAAACTGTTTGGGTTGCATACAAATTTTGTCCTGAGCCGTATGATTTCTCTGTACATGAGACTATATACTTCTAAATGGAGAAATTTTGTTTCATATTGTCCCTCTTCATTATAAAATGTATATTGTGTATGAGTTCTTCAATTATTTGCTAGCTAGATGTTAATGAAAAATAAAATCTCTTGTGTGCACTTACTTCCGTCCTCCAACTGTACGAGTATGTGTGACTTACAAATACCAACGTAACCGGTCGCGAGCGGTCTAGCAACGATTAAAGTTTGAATTTTTTATTAACAGTATAAACAAATACGAACCGAATTACGATCTTAGTCCACAACGGTTACTTTGGTAAAACCTATTTATTTAATCCTTCATATCAGTTAGAGCGTCAAGCTCGTGCTTATTCAATTTGTGTATCACCTCTGCCCTTCAAAATTACTGTTACATATTGACGAAGCGTTGAACTTTCACTGCTTAATCGATTGTGTACTCACCAGATGATGAGTGCTAGCATCGGCATAGGAAATATTCATGCTTTCTTCGATTGATATCACCAGGCTTATGATTTTCTTCATATTTTTTACATTGTTAAAGACCACCTCAGAGTGTGTAGCTCACGTTTGAGAAAGTTCTTTGTAGGCTGTCATGTAATATAATTAGTCATCCATTATCCTTTCCACGTTTTTCTAATTCTCAATCGATAATAATCATCCATAAAACGACCATAGTAAAATTAATGTTTACGAGTCCATCTTTTTCGAATGAAAACTGTGAATCGACGACCGAATGTTGAGTAGACGCACTTTGTGCACAGCAGCACCCAATGTTTTTTACTTTTAATAGATTTACTCGTATACCGCGTAGAAGGACTTGTTCGATCGGCTAAACCCTCTACCTAAAAATAATGGGCTAGCCCACATGAAATGCCACATTTGAAAATGAATGAAAGTAATTGTCTTAGATTTTATTTCAGTCAAAATATGATACCTCTTTCTCTATCACTCTACGTTTTTCTAAAGCATTTATTTCGTCTTCGAAGAACTTGTCATCTTTTTCACGAATAAATTTCAAATGCTTCAACTGTACTTTCCGTACTTAAGAGTGTTTTATCGAAAATAAAAAGTTCAAAATGCTTGAACAAACCCTAATCAGCGGGAGAGGTATGAGGAGAATGGGGAGGGCGTATTCAAATTTCATAATTCAGACTTCGCAACTTGTCTACCATAGCTCCAGAGGTGCGGGGGATCGTATATTATCGAGAAGCAAAATTGGTCCATCTCTATTCCCCAGTCCTGGATGCATCTTCAATTTTTCCTGAATGCGGCCAATGTCTTGTTTTAAGATGTTGCTGTTACAGTATCACCTTGTTCCAAAAATGAAACGTGAATGATTCTCTTAACAGACCAGTAAAGTGTCCATTAATTTTTCGGGTGCAATGGTTGTTTCGGATAGTGTTTAGGGAACTCGTCTGCGTTTAAACACTGCCCAGTTTTTTTGCTGTTATCGAAGAGTATCCATTTATCGTCATGTAATGGTTCAATTCAAAAATAAATCTCTTTCGAACCGAATAGTTGGTATAGAAAACTACTCTAAATACGATATTTCATTACACTTCAAATTCCCCCAGTCTTTCGATGCTTCAGAACTGTTGTCCCTACAGTTGAGTACGGAACCATAACACGTTCAGCAATTTTCATATTGGTTAATCAAGATATTCAAAATTTGCAATAGAACAATAATTTAATATGAAATCAATTGTGACCAAATACTTTCGTCCGTCCATCTTTTGCTTGGTTAATTTTTTTGTTGTCACGAAATTTTGTTCTGTGCTATTTGAATATTCCGGTAAATATATGCTCTTTGAACTACCTGTAGTCTTTACCCCAAGCCACTGCTCGCAGTTTTCAAATGCATCAAAAATAGAGTTATGCAAATACTTACGTCCAGGCACTGTATATCTTTCCTCATGTTCGTCAGTTAGAACATGAGACAAAAAGTTAACGGCGAGGAGCTGTTTATTTAATTATGCTACGAGAGAGGTGTGTCTTACTTTCAAATGAATACTTTGTTGTGGAAAATCATTCAAAATTTCCTTGATTGGAAACTTCAATACTATTGCAGTTACTTTTTTTATTGAATCAATTGAATGAAGAAATTTTCATGAAATATGAATAGATATGATTAAAGTGTGCAATGTTTGTTTAATATTTCTCAATTTTAATTAATAATCTTTGTTGAAACATTGAGTACATTGACAAGATTTCGGTGCATATCTGCAATGTTTCATCCAAGTTTAAGGATTGAAAAACTTTTACTCAGTATTTCTTTGTTTTGATAAGCAATGGAACAAAATAAGGGGCTGGGCTCGCTACGTCTATTTGCCCAGAATGGGGTGCGCGCCATTACAAACAAACTCAGGTGCTCGACCGCGTTGAAATTTGCAGATGATGCTGTCGGAGTTGACAGGACAATTGTTGAAGCCGAGCAAATCTCGCGGCTGCAGCAGCACTAGTAATTGCCTTTGTGAGAACGGCTGAAATGTAATTTGCGACGCGCCCACATGGATATTAACGGAGTTCTCGATCTTGCACAAGTAGGCAAGTCTAATATTGTTCTATGGTAATCGAAGTAAACCGTTCTCTTATAAATTCTGATCGAACGCTGTCGGAGCTGTTTCTAAATCAGACGCGGGAGCTTTCAGGCTGAATAATTCATGTTATTTTAATAACAAACATCGCGTTTTTATTTATAGGTAATGCTGTTTAACCATTCATGAAAAGGCGCTGTTAAGACAATAGTTAATTTAGAATCAGGTCTCGCTGCCCTTGTGATTAGGAAGGCAGCGGTTGCAGTCCTTGAGAGGCGCTCTGACGCTCTCACTATTTGTGAGGAAGAATTATTGCACTACGTAGTTGTTAGGCATTCAAGGAGGAGCAATTGACCACATGTAGGGAACTCTGGCTAGGCCGTTGAACAAGCAGTCAATCTTGATTGGTTTGTTTTATCAGTGAATAAGCTCTTAAGCACCCGATTTAAGAAGTTAGCGTCTTCCTCACGAACATCCGTTTGGCGCACAACTACTATGGACAAAAACCCTTTGATCAGAACGCGGCTATTCTGCCTTCACAAAAGCATTGAGCAAGTAAGTGCGAGTCTACGACGGTGTACTTTTAGAAACGAACACAAAGATTTTAAAGAAGTGTACGTATTAGCCTTACAGTTAAGAAATCTCAGTAGACCGACAAAGCTGCAAGAAGGCTCATATAACTATTGAAGGTGAGATATTTTACCTTTCCTGGAACTATATTTGTGCAATGAGAATGCGTACAAAAGAATGCTTTTCACTTTTCACGAGTACTTATTCGTATAGAAGGTAAATTTCCAGTTGTTCGTGTGAGGGAAAAAAAATTGTGTTATATTATTGTCGTATTTTTTTGGTTCATATGGTTTGTAATTCTGGTTTTTCGTATTTTCAAGCGTTCATACTTTATACATATTTTTTCAGTTATTGTAGCATTGCTATATTGGTTCAGGGAATTTAATAAACCTCTCTTTTTTGAATAGTAAGCAACCTCTATTGGTTGGAGTAAGTTTCATCAGTGTAAAATTACCATGAATAAAATTTAAGATGGGTCGCTTCGTGGTCAACTGTTCATAATGCTCTTCGTTGATAACACATTTTTCCAACCAGTTTCTAGGACATCAACAATGTTTTGACTGGACAAAATAAATACTTCATTCAACGAGTATCCGTAGTATTGACTAGCAATTGTTGCAGCTCAGAGCTCGACAGGTCTCAGCCTCGAGACAACATAATTGGGCTCACTGCAGCTCAGACGACTGCACGTTAGCATTGTGCATTGAGGCAATTGCGATGTGTATATACAAATATAATACAGATTAAGAACGCCTTTTATGCGCGCTCATTGGTAAAATAAAATTAAATTGGCTGTCGCCCAAAAATATGAACATGAACAATTTCGCCAATTTATTTATAACGTCAACACAAATAGATTCATTGTATTGGCTTAGTGTGTCGAGGTTATACTGGTGAGCGAGTCTGCTTTGTATTCCTTCATTGTCTCCTGAAATTTTTTCATGAACGAGAAATTAAATCGCTGAGAGCACAGAGCAGAACTGCTCTTCATGTGAGTTACTATTGTTAGCTATAAATTCGCTTTCCAGCGAACATCAATATCTTAAGATCAACGTACCAAAGTATAGTAGTGTGGGATGAATATTTATGCATTCAAACTCTCGCTGAGTGAACTGTCGATCTGGTGAACGAATCATATGGGTATGGACTCTAGTATCTTTAAGTGTGGAAATATTTGTTCCAAAAGCCATCATGCAATTATTAAAATCCCCCGCCTTCTCTTGTCCAAACGAACGGTCCGATGCTTGTGCGTGAAAATCGATGACTGTGAGTGGGATTGCTATATTTCTGTGTACATTTTTCTTCTGCAGAGGTGGATTCGCTAGTGTTCGTGACGGAAGTCACAGAACACAGGTGATAGAACTATTCTCTGTTCTTTGATTTGTCCTACCCTCCCATTCCAAGTCGAATCGCGTGCGTGTGCCTGATTATAAGTACCTAACGGCACGGGAATTGAGGTAGAGACCCAAGAATGGGGCATTTATCCCATTTCTATAACCATATTCTATTCATGACCAATACTAGGACAAGAAAATAGTTGCTAAATTAGCGACTTAGCCTAAATTAGTGCATCTCTACCTAACACCTCTTATAATGCCGTACTGTAAATGTATGAATACCTTCAACTTGAAATTTTCGTCTTATTCATGTCCTAATTAGATGATATATTTTCATACGGAGGTAGCACCAGATTAAGGAATTTTACCTTGACTTAGATATTCATCAATTCTACTTCTCAATAGTTCAAACAATCAACTTAGGTAAAATTTTACATAATGAGAACTTCACTCAAAAGTAAGCTATATCAGTACCTAAAACAGTATGGGTAAAGATTCGCTGTAAACTCTTTATTTGGATATCTTTTTCAAATATCTTAATGCAACGAATTCCGAGCTTGAATACCTCGAATTGAAATAAAGTGGGTAGCTCGAATTTCCCTCTTAGACCAAGTGTTTCATCAAAAACTCGTAACTAAAGCTACACACGGGACTTGAGAAAAAAAATTCATCGGAAAGTGAAATGGGAGATAACGGAATTCTGTTTTGATTGTAGAAGACTCATCTAACTGATTCTGTTTATGGTGATCCTTTACGCTTTAGCTGTCGGAATGTAATGTATTTTCGCCACTTCCTTATTGCGCGTGATGAATTTAAATCTGGAACAGAATTGTACCCTACGAAGATCTAACAAAGTTCGGTGCTGTCTCGATCCGATGTGAAGCTTGTAGAACGTGTTGCTGCATACGTTAGCGCCTTCTGAATACATTATCGTTTCTATTTGCCCTTGATTGTTACCCTAACAATCCATTACAACACCAAACTTATGTCGAAACCAACGTTTTTTCTCATTCCGAAAATTACATGGTCATTATTCTAGTTTTGACGCTGGCCTGGTCAGGTGACGGGAGGCTAACGAGCTGGTTACGGACCGACGCCTTAATCCGCTCTCAGCTGAATAATTGAATAGAAATGAAGCGCTTGAACACACCGAACGCATGGCGTCCCTTAGGATCGGGGTTCCATTTTCCCCATGAATCGCACCGACCCGAACAAGAGATACAGCTTCCGAGAAACGCTTTTTTGACTCGTTACGAACTCCATTTTCGGTCGTGAGGGGTATTTCATTCCAACGATAGACGATGATACGTTTCTGCTCTTGACCAGCTGCTCGTTTATGTAACATCCAGTCTTAAATATGAAACTAGAATCGTTCCCAGTAACACACGACCGACCGATCTCCGAAAATGGCTAAAATGATACAGCGAACAAGACCACTCGTCCATTGTGTGAACCAAATTCGGCCTCCGTGCCCGAAGTTAAGCCTCGCATGTCATCGGCGAGCACGGTTTCTCAGGTTCTCATGCAATTTTACCAGTATTGGATAAAATAAATGCTAATGATGTTTCAGAACCTTTTTGTTTCGAAGAAGTCTCTTCTGTATATTACGATCGTAAAATGTTAACCAGTTAAATTTGACCACAAGCAAGTAAACGTCTCATAAAAATCTGAAATTTATATACGCATGAGTATGCGAGAAGAGTAACTGTCAGCTATGCTCGTTTTTGCAGCCGGTTCTAAACGAGACAATAGAAGGCGGCGCGCGGCAGTTTTGAACTACACTATATTTTATGAATAATAACTATGTTACCACTCATTGTAACTTCCGCTTGGCGAACTTTTTAATTCGATGAAAAATAGAATTTATTATATACATTCACACAGTTTTCTATAATGATATCTTTAAGAAATGAGGCAGTTGAAATGAAAACAAGATATTGAAATCGAAGGCTATAACAAAACAGATTTATTTCTTTCATTCTCATAGCAAAATATTTCGGAACGAGCTTCACGTTTCTGAAAACACGAGCATTCGCTTTCTTATTATTATTGCTCCCGCTTTCTTACTCGAAAATACCCCTAGACCTGAAGGCTTCGTGTCGACGATTTCAATGTTTGGGTACTGCTGGATTCTCCAGCACATTCTTCGGGACTTCTATCTTTCGCACCCACTTCAGTTTTTTCAATTTCCACACATTCTTCGCTATTTATTGTTTGTCTTTTCTTCCTCTTCATTCTTGAATTTCGGTTCCTGTGAACAAGGGATCCTGCGTGGATACAAGCCTTGTGCATAGATTCCCCGTTCCTCTATAGTTCATATTTAATGGTATTTTCTTTTCACTCCCTTTGGGTTGCATTTCCCACAGCTAGGAAACTTTAAAACAAAACTGTAATAATAATAATAATAATAATAATTATTATAATGATTTCAGTAAATATTACTCCGAAGTCTTGGTCCTCTCAGTTAGCGGAGGAACCAATAGTGGCATGCCAACTAAACAAAAACCAACGTACGTATTTTTGTTCTGAAACCCAAAGAACACTCAAAGCATTTGGAATTCACAACATATTGTACACTTTCATTTCTTCGGAGCAGAGCTAATTAATTCCACTCCCCTCTTCCTAAAACCAAAAGAAGTGATCGGTTTTTCTACCTGACGGTCGTGTCATCATTTCTAATTCAATGTAATTTCCTCCTTTCATGTCAGTTTTGTCACGACGAGGCCTCTTCTGCTAAACTTTCGGAATATTTCTACTCAGTACTCTTTTCATGTTTTTAGACGAAAGTATGAACTTTGTTTGTTGATAATGATCGCCCACTTGAAATGAAACTTCACATAAGTCAACATATACATGACACTACAGCTCTAAATGTTATTTTGACGCTGTTAAATTTGCTCAGTTAACTGTAAGGTTTTCAGAGAGGGTGAAGTAACAAAGTAAAATAAAGTAAAACAAAGTAAAAGGGCCTGAAAATCCTGTAACGAAGGACTTTAATTTTCATATACAGTAAAACAGATACATTCACTTTCCTCTAAAATCAACAATTTTCAAATTATAGTGCTGTTCGATTTTAATATTCCAGCATGGGAGGAAGAGGTGTGTGTTTTTCAGTTCCACGCGTCGTCGTTGATCGTTGAGATACTTTTCATAATTACAAGAAGTTTTGTATTAAACATTTTTAAAATAGTTGGCTAAATGATCTTATTTTCTGAGCGGATATTACACCCTCAACGATGCCATGAATTTTCTCGACTTAGCTACTAGATATACGGCTGCACTAATCTGTGAAATCAGGTTAATGCAAAGCTTAGAAAGATCCCGTGGTTTTCTCTTTCCTCGCTTTATTTCTTCCCTCCCGCAGCAACATCAAAACTCTTATTCTAAAATATCGTTCCGGTAAGTCTTTCAATGCTTGTTTTAAATCATCTCTGTTTTTATGTTTAAGATGTCAACTAAAGTCCCGTCTTCGACTAGATTTGTCCTAGATTTATCCCGAAAAATAATAATAAAAAGATGGCGCTGCATCTTCTCCCAAAAATATATACTTGCAGCGTGCGTCCGCTGTCACGCCATTGTTGCGGTGACGCAACTCATCGCTCAGGTCGTGCGATATCGGAGACTTTATCGTATTCCGGACCCGGAGTCGTGAAAGGTGAACAGGACCTCACGATGCTGAGTGTCACAACACTCCTATACCCAGAATCTTTCAAGATTGCGCAAAAAGAAAATACACGAGCTCGCCAATCCCTCGTTTCTTCGTGTAAAACTTGAGTTACGTATAAATTCATTGATCATATTTGCTTTACTCGGAGGATGTTTGCGATGCAAGAATTAGCCGAATAAAACATGGTATCTATAATTTACAAGTTTATTGAAAATATTGTATCATTCCACTCTAGGAGTTGAACTTATGGTAGCAAACTAATAAAGAACGACGCTTTCATATAAGCGTAGATATGAAGAATTGAACCAATCGGTTTGGTGTTAAAAATATCAACTATCAATTGAAAGATACAGCGATCATTTCTACTTTAAGTTAATTGAATTTAAAATGTAACTTTAAGTTAAATGTTCTGATGAAAAAACTGACTTTGGTAGAGTACTAAGATTTTTTGGAATACTTAATTACAACACTACGTTCGAAACTCCGCTTGATCTTTTAAGATTTATGAAACTAAATTGAGGGCAGTACAGTGATATATTTAAATTCAACTAGCATGTATTCTCAGGCGTTTCGACGCTACTACATCGTGTTTTCCTTCGAACAGTTAGAACCTCAGGGATATCGGTTTCTTTATTAACTAGTAGACGCGCCCTGCCAAAAATGGCCGGACAAAATTATAGTGTTAATTTCTTTAGAGATTAACGTAAATCTGACATGAATTGATGTTATTTTCAGTATCACTGATACGGATTAGCTTTCCTGACAGCCTCGCTGATCAGGAATACAAACCTGGGAATTTCCTTTCCTTGCTTGAAAGCGTGACTGAGAGGCGGAGGGACCAACCAAGCAACATTGAGCAATCATTGTAGTGGGATATGGATACATGTCTACGCACTACCTTCAGGTGAAATTATAAATACGTAATCATGGTAGATTGAATCTAAAATTTTACGTGTTAATAAATACTTTAACATCTATGACCTCGTACACGTATAATTTTTTCACTAAATTTACAAGCAGCTTTACAAAAATGAAGCAGTTTTATCCCAAGAAAAACTACGTTCAATTTTGTGCACAAAATTTGAATAATCTTTATTAGATTGCACCTTATTCCAGGTACAAGAAGAATAAAGTACAATAACATATTTTGTTGTCGGTACTCAATAAAGGGTGAAAAATTGGTTCAATATAGGTAATCATTAATTCATGAGTATTCATGTAAAAAATAGCGAACACGTGCCAGAAAATCTTGTAAATTTTCAGCCTTATTTTTAAGCGTAGAAGAGGTTCTAATATTTAACGTTCGATATGGATGATATTATTTGTTTTTCTCTCAAATCGAGCAATTATTAAGTTACAGTGATGTTCGGTTTTACTACTTCGTCCTGGGAGGTTGTTATTCAGCTACGCACACAAGCTCGAACAGCCTTTCATCTCGTGATGCTCCGAAAGATCAGACTGTGCGCTGTTATGCGACCAGTTTTTGGAGCTGTCTTCTTCTCCGTAGATTATTACTGGCAAGTGTTGTAGGGCTGCTTTCATTCGGCATCTCAGAGATTGGCTTGAAGGGTGCGAGAAACACTGTTGCACTATACGATGTGTGAACTTGGCGAGGACATGTCAAGGACGGACGATGAAAATTTAGGGCTTTAAAGTTGCAATGAATTGCAGGTCATGTGCTGTAATCACACTCATATAGGTGATGTTAACGCTATGACACCATGAGAGCCGGTGGTTAAATTTTCAACGAGAGACTCTCGTTCACTTGAGCGCCTGACTCGTGCTACAGCGCTATTATTAAATTGCGTGTGCCCAAACTTCGTTTTGATTCTTCATTAGATATTCAGGTATTGGGCCTTACTCGACGAAACGTCCGTCTGCTAACTTTTTTACCCTGCATCGACTAATTTACTCCTTCCCCATGGTCGATTAGGACCGCATCTCACCAGTCAATAGCAGGCAATGTAGAACAGCCCTCTATGCCTCGCGTGGTCTGCTCATCAACATTTCGCCATTTTATATCAAGTTTCGTCACGGTTTCTAAGCTCAAAATTGGCTTTTTTCGCCAGACGCCAATTGAGCGGTACCCATTTCTTGTAGCACCGGCACACGCACTCGAGTCTGCAAAGTTTTTCAATTTTAAATTATCTAATATTTTCGGTAGAAATTCCTGAAAGTTCATTAACAACAGCAGTCTCGTGCTTTCAATCAAAAGAGTATAACTGTGAGAGATTTTTCCAAGCGTAGAAAACTCTAGAGCTTTAAGTTGAAAGTTTAGATTTCTGACCTGTAAGTGAATTTCTGCGAGTTAAAAAAATTATTATTGCTTCCAAAACTAAATGCTGGACTTCAAACCTAGAATTTTCTCAAGATATTCTTACTTTGCTTCCTGGCAATCGATTGACCGAAGCATCCATCAGAGGTTGATGCCTGAGCTGGCATAGAGGAATGGAAATCAAGTGTGGAGCTGTATTGTCCCGTGCGAGCTCCACCCTCTCCTCTACTGGACCATCCGGCGTCTTTGCCTTTCTTTGGAGGTCTGGCGAGGAAAAAACACTAAATCGTAAAGAATACCGAGGTCCCCTACATATTTAGCCAGCGTTAGCTTTTTCATCGTGTGCAAAACTTGAAGTGTTTCTTGATCTAGCCTTAAATTTGCTAATATTTGAATGTGAGATGAAAAACCTTTTCTATTCGCTTGCATTATGAACGAAGTTCATCCGTACAAAGCGGACAGATGATATATTTTAGGGTGGGCTCGAATTGATGTATTTGATTTAAGAATCTCTGTAAAATAACACAATTGAAANTATTACCACAAGTGTTACATCATTTAAAGATATTACAGGCATGGATTTCTCACACCATTATAATGGACAGGTTTTTTTATACATAGCTACTAGTGAGCATGCATAATGTCTATGACTTTTAGGGCATCCTGTAGGACACTAACCTACCTTATGAAGCATGAACTCTTTCTAAGCGCTCCATTTGAGAACAGAATTTCACAGTAATAATTAAATAACGAGGGTAAAAATCATACCGGCATATCTTTCAAGGATATGTAATAATAAACTCTCAGTGACACCTTTCATCGATTTATCATTTTCTTCCGAGTTGAAAAATCGAAGTTTTAAGCCCTGCAATATTCGATGTCTTTCTGATCATAGCCCTAAAAATTATGCTTGAGGATTGTAATTTAGTGCGTCGAAAATAAAGCACACATCGTTCCCTAATTTTCGGACATTTTTTATCATCCGTTATTCGTTGCTCTACTGTTATTCGAGCTAAGCCTCAGCCTCAGATACGTACGGGTATATTTATTTTTGTTTGACGCTGCTCTTCCAACAGGTGACGAAGATGAACAATTTATTTGAGCGATTAATTAACCTTGAATTATATCTCATTGGAAATTTTAAGTGTAATTTCAAAGTATAGTGACTTTATTGAACAAAATTTTTGTAAGTAATTCGCACAAACTACTAAGGCGATGAAATTACTAGTACGCTGATTATATGTTGTAAATGCATCACTTCGTAGCGAATAAGCATCACAGTCACTTTGTTCCTTTCAATTATCATGTGGCATAACACTAAATTTTGCAAACCTCGTGTGGTGAATTGGCCTGCTGGAGCACTACTGACAAGTGGCGGCACTGCTCCTCTGATCAACACGGTGGTGGTCCTTTCACAGCATACCCGCCAGTCTCGGGTGCTTGAAATACAAGAGGCTCGGCGAAATCGGTGCCGTGGTATGTGTGAATAATCCTCAACACGTTGCGTAAGCTCGTTCCTTAATTCCCTTTGTTCTACTTTCGTGTAAGATACTCTTTTGAAAAACTTACCGATAAAAATGAAAGCAGAGATTATTCTTCAGCAAGAATATGCTGGACGAGAAAGCCAGACTATTAGCCATTC
>VOMN01091055.1:0-14289 GCA_014899125.1 Orchestia grillus | reverse complement strand
TTAATTTTCACACCTCTTTGCAATCTCTTCACTGTCTCTTCTTCTTTATTCTAATGACTTACTCTTTCTATGCGCACGAGATCCTGGGTGGGAACATACCTTGCGCATAGATTCTTTGTTCCCATAGCTTATGCAAAATGGTTTCTTCACTTTCGGAGGCAAAATAGTCTGAGTCTCAGAAGCGCTGCAACCTAAACTACTGCTATTACTTCTACAGTAACTCAAGTGTGAAAATAGAACCACAATAGATTGATCACAACGCGTCTTTGCATTGTTTTAAATTACTGCTGCTTTTCCGAAGAAAAAGCTGAGCTTTCCTGGAGTCTCGGGAGCACTTGCTGCAGCTCAAGCGACAGCTAGGGCTGAAATAATATGCTTCCGCACTCCTCTGACGCTTTTGAAAATTGAATGCATAACAGCACGTAATTAGTTTAAGTTTCATTTTAATTTCCCTAACATCATTTACCTGTATGCTTCTGAGCGAATCAAATCCGAGAGAATCACTGCTCAAATTACGATGAATTTATTTAGTATACAGGATGTACGCCCCACCCTTCTCAAAATGTTAGGAAAATACAGGAGCATATACATACATGTTTGGTTCCCATTTCTTTCCTATTCCCAGAAGCGAATATTTTTTTGGGACAAAAACTACTCTGTACCAGGGGGCTGAAGCTAAGCATTTTTTCAAGGAAAAACATGATGTGGTCTGCTCAATAATACGCAGACACTTGCGCTTTAGTTGAAAACTGAAATTTAATTAGAAACAGACTAACAGACGAACGTCCAGTTCTCGCCATAGAACACTACATGACGAGTATGGAATTAAAAGCGTCGCTCTCGCAGGACTCGGTCGCTACCTGCCTCTGTGGCATACACCTCAAGCTTACGTACCTTAGCGTAGCAATGCACGTTACTGTACATCAAGGTACAGTACGTTAGAGCACAATAGTGTAATACACAAGAGTAAAAATTAACGTATAGTACGTTAGCTTACCGCGTAGTATTGTACATTTGTATACATACAATACGTTAGTGCACAGTAGCATAACGAACGTTAGCGTACGTTAGAATAATATAGAACATAGCCGCAAACATAAACAGTCTCCATCTGGCACACGACGACATAAGCCTTAATATTACAAAGCACTGGATGACTGATGGACGATTGACACTGGCAAGCTATTAGTGTGCTTTTGACGGAAAATACACCACAACACAAGTGGCTGATAACCATGGTCCTATACAGAGTAAAGGGCAATTCTTTCCCTCTGCAAACAAAATTAATGACTAAAGTTGTTCGGGTCTTGATGAGCAACTTTTCGTAATGGAGCATCTTTGAAGAAGTTTTCTTTCATTTACCCGAGGGTCTCCAAACTGAACTGAGCCATAAGAGGAGCGGTGCGTTATGATGGGTGGAGGCACGCACGTCTGCCGCCGCCAGAGGGGAAGGCCAAATTTCTCTGGAGTACTTTGAGCGCGACTGTCTCAGCTGAGGCATGCAAGCAATGGAATGCCAAGTCTTCAGCAACAGAAAGTTTAAATTATCAATGCAAGAACATTTTCACTTTAAAACCTTCAAGAAATTGTGGAAACGAATCTGCAAGCAAAGGAAATCGAAGTGGGGTAAAATGATTTTTCGAGTCGATGTCGGAAACTGAGTGACCCTTTAACCCTCTCAAACAGAACTAAAATACTAGAAAAAAAATTATTTGGATTTTTTGAAAACAACGGATTGTAACCAGAATCGCTGTTCCGTAGTCAGAAATAGTGCCGCATCAACGCGTTGAAAGCTCGGCTACGAATTTTCGAAGCGCAGGCGCTGCTTTATTTGCTCGTCGGCCGTGGAGAAGTTTTAGGAGAAGCGGTGGACGTCAGCGGCAACGGTCGCCAAGCAATTCTGAACAGAATGCACGACTGCTCGATCGTTGACAGAATTGATCACTGATAAAATGAAACTCTGGACTTGCATGAGATCAGTAATCACGGCTGGTAGCTCGATTAAGGCCGCTGCTGCAGCACCTCAAATGTGACTAGCAATTGTATGTCTTCTGCTCGACAATTCGCCAAGCGTCCAAACTTCTCTCGGGCGTGTGTGAATCAAAATTTTTCATAGTTTTAATTGTCCCTTCATTTTAGCGAGACAAACGTATTTCTAAACAGCAGATTGATATAAATAATAAAAATAAATGATACGGATAAATTATTGAAGTTGTACTACAGGGTGTACACACGAAAATTGCCTCTGACAACGCCGTTCGCAAGTAAGTAAATATTTAACATTGTGTATGTCTTCATCTTACTTGTGTAGGTCACTGTGAAAATGTTTTAATATTTAATATTGATAAAACAACGATGCGTAAGGGCTAAACTTCGATACCTCATTTGATGAAACTGTGTGACCCAGAGGACAATCTCTAGACGGTGATTTGAGCGAGATAAAGTCGTCAGCGAATGTGAATATTCGTACTGCTGAATAATTTTCTGTGCCATAAACAAGAAGGAAATGGAAGAATAACTTGTATCATATTCTGAATAAAGAAATCGGGAGCATATATATTTTAGGAAAGGAAATACGAATAGCAACGTTCATAGAAATTTAAAAATTGCATTTAATCCAGAAATAAACATCGCCTGAGATGAGTTCAACATGTTTTTTGAGCATTTAGCCCTAATTTACATACGTCGTTCTACCTACAGTAGATGAGCGGTCAGATTTAATCCAACTTAGACCACCACGGCTCGACTTCTCCATGGCAGGACAGTAAAACGCGCAGTCTTGTGAGGGTACTTGCTTGAGCGGTAAGGTCTCAGCTCTTCGAGTAGCTTAACAAGTCCAAGGAAATATCTTTGAAATGGTAACTGATACCTTTCAAGAAAATATTGAGTTATGGTTAAATAGAGACGGTTGCTCACGGTGAGGAATGATATGATTTTGGTTCATTACGCGTAACGCGGCTGGCGGCGGTGACTGATGGCTAGTCATCTCCCAGACGCATAATCGTATTTGGGTGCCATTTCTTCTGATGTAAGCAGAAGTGATCTTTGAAGAAACGTGTCACGAAAAATTGAAGAATATATTTCAACCATCAGAATATTCATGTCATGAAAAGGGATATTCAATATACGATTTTATTATTAATATTATTATTATTTTTAGGGGTGAACCACCGCTGCCACATTTAATGGGACTCCAGCCGTGAAACTTTCTTTCAGTTTTAAGTTTATTTTCTGTGTCCAGTCAATTTTCAGACTACTTGGCGAATTTTTAGCGCAATTGAAGGTTTAACAATGGCTTGGGAGCCCTACCTGTCCCTTGAGGGTCAATGGCTTGGGAACCCTACCTGTCCCTGGAGGGTCAATGGCTTGGGAACCCTACCTGTCCCTGGAGGGTCGCTGAGTCCCCAAGATTGCCCTCAGGACAATCCCCTTCAGGGTATCTCACTGAGAGGTTGAAATATTATGCTTTAGAATGCACTCACTCGTATTGGGATAACTTCGCCGTCAGAACACGTGGGCAAGCAATCGAATAAAAAAAGAATTACTAGTAAAGATGATCTAACGCAATGGTCTTACAGCCCAGTTGTGCTAGAGCTCAGCCGTGCATTAGCTTTGCAACTGTGGCTATTTTTACGAAAGAAATACTTTTTAATTGAAGCGTAACCTCAGGTACTGACAGCTCCTACACTCCACAGCGCGACGATCGCCGTACTGCGCACGCCGTAGAGTAATAGGAATATTTGTCTCTGAAATCAATTCTATAAAGGAACCTGTTTGGCTTTTCTCGGAATTCTGCCATGCTTGTTGTCTCCAATTCTTTGTATTGAACAGACTGAACTAAGATGTAATTTACAAATCAGTTCGAAGTCCTTCAGTTCTGTATTTATCATGGGAAAAAGAAAGAATTTTCAAACATCCATTAAGCACCGATATATCCCTTTAGCGACCATGAGGACATATCTGTCTGCTTTCATAATGATGTTACTAGCTTTTCCTCAATAGCTAAATGCAGTTTTATTGCGGAAATACACAAGACCACAAATAGTATCTCGAACGAGGTTAACTGCAGCCTGATGGAAAAAATAATTTAATCGTTTAAGAGGGCTACTGGAGCCAAGTACGCTTTATACACATCCCCACCCGGCGGCCAGCGCGCGAGAGAGCGCAGTCACAAACTGATCACACTCGCTGAGTCAGCTGCCGCTCATTTTTGGTGCGAGGACGGCATAATTGAACAAGGCAGGCCCAGTACATGAGCCTCCTTGAGGAGGTAGGCTGCCTCACTGCAGTGCACAGCTCATGCATAGTAAGACATCGGTGCGGCTGTAATCGCGGCCTATACTCCATTAATTTGTGGAGCGGGCGCGGAGCAGTAAAGTAGCGTTGCTCCACTGCGCCACGATTGCTGGGAGCGCACACTTCCCGCCATAAATCTGCGGGCACTCCGCAACACCGCCTGGCTTTCATGCATAGAGATGGGGCGCTTTACCTGCCCTTCCCCTCACACGCGCTCGAATTGGGTGCGGCGCCGCTACCTCTAATGGCATACATCAGGACTGGGCTGCAGGTACACGCTACCTCAAAGTCTTGCAAATGAACGAGCGTCTGCTAATTTTCTCTTATAATGAAAACTCCGACATATTCATGTTACTACTAAGTGAACTGCGTATTATTCAAAATCAAATTATAAGATTTCAATAGACATCGCAACTCAACTTTGTAAGAAAAAATACTGAAACTGTGTAAAAACTGTCGTAAAATGTATTAAAATGTACGCCCACCCTTCATGTTCAATGATATATTTTTAGATTTTTATTCTTCCTTTCAAGCACGTATTGTAAGATCGACTATCTGTCCACTAACATCGCACCTCAAAGAAGAAATAACACGGACACTCACGCTTGCACGTGATCAAGTACGCTATGTACCAGTACATCCTTACTCGGACTTTAAGAATATTCATCACGACAATATGACTCACACTTCGCAATGATTTTCAAGTCTCCTAATTAAACAAGGAATATCGCGTTTGACAACTCAATTTCCCCGATAATGTAATGAAAACTGACTCCGTCGGCCAAGAGTTAAGTAATCTGCTTACTCGCGCCCTGCTCCTCTGACATGCACAAACAAGTTTTCTTACAAGGTTTTCTCTGTAACAAGCAAATGTTAACATATTTAGTACATTATTCTTTCGTACATTATGGATGTGGTGACTTGAAACACATTTATTAGGGCTATATATTTTTTCCAAATGTAAATCTAGACTTTAGGGAATTCACCATCTAAACAACAAAATTTGATCTACTTCCGTCAACAAGTATTAGGAAAATAGTTCCCTCGAAAATACATAGATTGCGTTCGGAATGAGTACGGTCCCCATTTTGGAGATGCCACCGTAAAGTGCGGCACTCATTCAAAGCTGAGAAGAACTGAGCATATGCGACTTCAGGCTACGGTACAAGATATAGGTTCACATCACGAGCCGTGCACTTTTTACGGATAGACATGAATTTTGTGCATACGACGGGCTAAAATGCATTTGTTTCGTCAAACAATGTTAACAATACGTAGCGTTAAGCAGCTACTCACTCGTCGATAGACAAAAAAAAGAATTGATCAAGACTAAAAAGTGAAGAAAATTTATTATTCGAATAATCTCACAGATATTAGAATAAAACTTTCAAATGAATATGAAACTTTTGTTCTAAATTTGCAATTGAAAATATTTATCAAACATATGAAAGGAATTTCGTACTTGCATTTACGAACCGCGCTTTAAAACTTTGGATTATTCAGCAACACTTAGTAACTAGCACCTAAACAAGGAAAAGAAAAAGAAGGGAAATGAATTTTAGACCATTAGCTTGCCGAAACTTTCCGCCAAACAAGTGCAAAACTGCATCTATGGAGGCACTCATGCGAGATTAAAGTGGACAAAAATTATATAAATAAAAATAGACATTATTAAGAAATTCTTTATTCCATATCTGCACCATTAAACAGAAAAAGTAATAAAAATTCTAAAATAAAGACACGCTTACCTACGTAGACTAGTTCGAGGGCGACAATTATTTCAAACAAGTAATCTAACAAAAGGGAGATAACCTTGTGATCACCCTGTATGGCTTTTAATCCTTTTATACGGTCTCTCACACGCTGTAAATCCTAAGCAAAAGCCTCGAACAACTGCAGCTCAATTTCGGTACGATATCAGCTTATGTGTCCTTTGATAAGCAGCTCCGACTCTTCGGATCCCAACGGGCCTGTGAGCTCAAACAATCAGGTTTACCGCTAGTCTGATAAACTTAGGCTTGAAAATGGAGAATTTGAGCCATACCTTTGGTTTGGTGGGTCGTGCAACATATGTGAGGGAACTGGTCTCTCACGAGCGTGCTGTGGAGCAAATTATTGCCGAGCAAAATACCAGGGCTAATTATGTTTTCCAATCGGCTCACATGCCCCGAGTGAGATCATTGGAATAGGCAATCGCGTCGAATCATTTGGAAATGAAGTCAGCTGCTCAAATGTGACAAGGCCTCAATATTAACTTTAGATCAATTAAAAGTTACACGTAAACTTTCAGGTCAGGCAGTTCAATTATCAATGACAGGCAGACTGTGTCTCATATTTTTTTAAAACCCAACAGAAAAAGCGTCTTTAAAATTCGAGCGAAAAATGTACAAGGTTGCTCATTTTCTGTTGCTGATGATGAGAACGATATTGCATCGAGTTTTTAGCAGCGCATGAGGGGGATAAACTAGCAGACATTTACATCACATTTTTTACACTGGTCGCTTCAGGATGGCTCTATACCTGTCTACGTAAGTGGGCATGTATACATTTAGAGCACCCATGTCTTAATTAGGATCAAAAGATAAACCAAAATTGGTCTTTAAAATTCGGTCCCATTCTCATGTGTACATGTATACATGCCCACACCTACATGGGCGCAAATAAATGCTGCAGGCCAGAAGCTCGCGCAAGAGCTGCCGTAGGACACCTGGAAATCAGGGGGATCAAAACTGAATTGAATCAAGAATTGCTATATGAATTACCCGCATGACTGCCTCCAATCTGCAGTACTAAATGAATTATGTTCGTCCTCAAGGGCAGCATCCTATTTTCGATGGCATTTACCTAAAAGAGCTTTATTTAAACAATATACTTTACCACTACTATTATTCCTGATCAATTAGTGCCACTTGGTTACAAATTGTGAAACAGGTATAAATGTTTTTGTAGCTACTAGGTAATAATACCAACGCAACACACGGATGCTATGTATTCAAAATTCAGTGCTAGCTTGAAGCGCATTTTCACGAAAATGGAGTTCATTCTCGTAGGCCTATTCAGTTTTTTGACTTAAATATATTAGTATCCACCATATCTGTTTATTAAGTAAGGTCGAATTAAGTTGTCGTACGTTGGGCATCTTTTTGTGGCGATGAATTGGTGTTTAGATGCATTGAAATGGCTTCCTTTTCAACGCTATTGAGTAACTGAGTCGTTGTTTCGCTATGTCAGAGTTGGTACGTAATTAAACTATATTTTTTAATTCAAAAATGAAATCAAAGTTGATAAAATTTACTTCAAAATTTCCAATAACTACGAGTCCAAAGAGAAAAGAATTTTGAATCACATCCTGGTCTAAGCTTCAAAGCACCAATTTCTTCCAATCACTGGGCCTTCAAACTGCAGAAAAAAATTTATGCACACGTATGCGTTAAGATACATGTATACTCATATGCACACGTATGCGTTAAGATATATGTATACTCTTATGTACGCATATGCACACGTATGCGTTAAGATATATGTATACGCATATGCATACGTATGCGTTAAGATATATGTATACGCATATGCATACGTATGCGTTGAGATATGTGTATACGCATATGAATACGTATGCGTTAAGATATATGTATACGCATGTGCTACGTATGCGTTAAGAAGTTGAAGTAGGATACCTTACTGGAGAAGTAAAGTTAGTGACCTTATCTGATCAATATTCTACATTGCTCGAGAGCATGCGTAAGACATCGACATTGCAATAAAATAAATGGAGCAAAAACAAAAAATAAAATAAAATAGAGGAGCACAGTGAAGATAAAAATGAAAAAATCAGCCTCATTTCTCTTAGATCCGCACCCGATTTCTTTTCATCAGTTAGTTCGGACACCGTTTTTTCTTTGTACGTATGTAGGCGAAATAACCTCCAGAAATATTCCATTCCATGGTAAAATGTGGAAGAAGGTAGCGAGCGAAGCGTAGTAAAACGTACCGTTCTCGCACTGATATGACTACCGACTTTCATTTTCAGAGTCAGTGGTGTCAAAGTTCATGTTTTTTAGACCCAAATGGAATGGCTCAAATGAGGCCTTGTGTCATGCCGCAGCTAGGCCTATAGCCGCAGTAGGGTGGGCCTCAAGCTCACATTCCCAGCTTCGAGCGGGCTGAATGAGCTCGCCGAGCGCTACTGAACAAAACAAACTCGGGTCTGGAAGCACGAGTCATTTCACGAAAAGCAGAATTTTTTGGCGTAAATGATCTCGCTGAGGCTCTTCGCAAAGGATTGGAAAAATGTTAAAGAAGCTTAGAGAGTCAAATCGAGGTACAAAGCGACAGCACGTGCAGCAACTTAAAGAAAGGATAGCATGAACAATGAAATACGATATTATTATTCGAAGAAGAACTTAAAAACTGAGAGTGGCGGTACGAGAGAAACAGAATGCAGGCATAGTTTTTTAGTGAGAATACTTAGCTTCATTTATATCACGGACCGATGGGAAGACCTTTGGTAGGTAACTACGCAAAATTCAGAGCCCAGCTTTCGAAATAGCAAGTGACCGAAAGACAGAAGCCCATGAAGAACCGTGCTAAACTGCGCATAGCGCTTCATTGCGAGCTCGGTTTTTCAAAATATTTTCGGTAAAAGATACAGCATCAAAGTGAGCTTCAATGCAAAGATTCCTAATGAGGCAAATATTGCTATAAATTTTGAAAAAAACGAAGTGTAAACAAAGTTATAGCAATTAAAGTTTTTAAGCTACCTGCTGCCAGATCGTTGTTTTCAATGTAGGCAATAAAATTTGCGTGAATATTTTAGAAGCAATAAAATTGCGCTTTTAACGATTTAGTTGCAGATAGAAGGGTTTAAAAAAATTCAAGTGTTATGCTTCGTTTTCTAATGCATCACGCGTTACTGCAAGCCCTGAAAATATCACCTGTGAGCTAATACAACACCATACTGAGTGCGGGGGCTATTTGAGGATATTTTTAGTATGTTAAATAAACAATATTTAACCAAATAATGTATATACGTATTTAAATGAAATTTACACAAGTATCTCTGATCATACTTTATTCCCAAATTATCCTATGGAGCCACATTTGACTTCAATGTCTGTTTCTATGCTGGCCCGAAATCACGAGCTAAAATTCAGTGATTCTTATACATTGCGGACATTCCCTGGACAATGGAGGCCTTCAGTGAAGCGATGGCACATGAGGATGTGTACTAACATAGTCGTGACTACATTATTTGTTAACGTAATTTCCATGCTTAGATATCACATCAATAAGATGCTTTTCTATAGAATCTGCCAATTGACTAATATCGGCAGCTGTTTTAGACCTAACGATGCTTTTGATCTTCCCTCACATGACCTCTCATGATGTACAAGTATACTGGACACCTCTTCACAAACCTTTCTTTTAAAGATAAACCAGAGTTTTCCGATGGGTTTTAGATATGGGGGGGAAGCCGGAGGTCAAGTCATGAGATGTTCTCCTTTGAAAGCCAGATTATTCAAGAATGAAATGGTGGCCTTGTCTGAATGCGATGTAGCATTATCATGCATCAATATCAGCTGACGTCTGTGCACAAACGGCAGGTCATCCAACCATAGTGACAAGTGTTCATCCAGGAACCAGATGAGGATTTTGCTGGTGATCGTAATATCTTCTGGCACTCGGAACGGTCCTACCTGTTAGTTACTAATGATCCCAGTCCAATTCATCATCCCACCACCATCTTGTTGCCGCCTAAAGCGACTGGAACGAGAGGCGTCGAGAAGTGTCCACGCGTTGGCTCCATTTGGACCATCCAACAGAGCTCGGGCCTCATCCGCAGAAAGGATAGTGCGAAAGTTTGTTTTCATGTTGAAAACAAACGATGAAACGCATCGAAACGATGCGCTTCTCTTTGTAGGATTTGTTTAAGATGGGTCTGTTGATGGGATTCGCCTTCTTTACCACTACTTTAAGGACTCTGCACACGGAGTCTCCGGCTCCAGGCCCAAGCCCAGCACCTTCAAACATACTCGCAGCAGCACTGGTCGCTTCAGGATGGCTCTATACCTGTCTACGTAATTTCTGCATGTCTCTCTGGCTTGTGTTTCTTCTCTTCCTTTTGTCTTCCATACCATCGGTGATAGGGTTTCTTACGTTCGATTTTAATGTTCTCTCGTCCCTTTCGATTACTGATTATATATATTCTCTACAACGACAGTATTTGCAAGGCCTACTACAATTTGAACCTTTTTCTCATCAATCAATGGACGTTGTCTTAGCATGTTCTCAAGCGCACAATAAAGCGCGACGCATTAGAAGAGTGATGGGATCAAATTATCGGTTAGTTTGAATCTCCCTTCTCACATGAAATGCAATCCAATGAGTTCAAAAAATAGTACCATTTAGCACGAACTTGAGAAAACGTGGAATCTATGTACAGGTATGTGCCCACACAAGATTCCCTGATCATAAAAAAACACAAGTCAAGAAGGAGGAAAAGATGAAGAATAATCAGCAAAGAAGGCACGAAATGGAAAGAAGCAAAGTGGTCATGAAAAAAGAAATCCCGAAGGCCTAACGAAAGCTGAGTCAACCCAACAGTGTCCCCATAGCATAATACTATGGACCAACCTAACTAACTTAACCCTGTTGCCTATACCCTACCCCATATCCCCTGGATGGGAGACACATTAAAAAATAAAGCATAAAACATCAATTGACATAACCTTGTCCGTACTGCATTAATCGTCTCGAAAATTTATAGGTATGTTAGCTTTGATAGGAACCTTCTTTGCCTCGCAAGTCGCCTTGATACTGTATCTTGTGTTGAAAATATTTTGAAAAACTGAACTCGCAATAAAGCGCGTCACTCAGTTTAGTATTTAATTCACTACTCCGACAATAGTTATATTGACTAACCTTACTATAAATAATAGAAGACCGTTCTTGATTATACCATTATTAAAACTAAACTTTTAAAATAGTAAATGATTGAAAGTACTCCCCATAATAATGCTATTTACTTAATTTTTACAGCTATTACTATTTTATAAGAAAGCTATAACTACTCATAACATTTTTATTCAGATCATAATTTCATTAATGTTGATATCATTGAGTAAATTATAGAGCTTGCCTTAACTTCAAATGATGTTACTATGACTGAAACTACCTTCATGAGGTCGTATCGGCATCACTATAAACTGCCGTACTTAACAATAACTTCCCCCATTAATTGTTCCAAAAAAAAGAAGGTTGGTAGCTAGTAGCAAAAACCTCAAACGTTTGAAGAATGAATTAACGTTGTCTTAAGCCCTGTACGGAGTAAATTCTCCCTCAAATCCTCAGGTGGCGCAACATAAAGGATCGTTTGCAATCGTCAGAAGCAATTCCAGAGAGTTTGCCAGATAAATGTTGCCCTCAAAGCCTCCGTCCTGTAAGTCGGTGCACACGATGCGCGCCTCAACTGAACTGCGAGTCCGTGCAGCGGTCGGCTCTTGGGTTTGTTTTGGGTCCGGAGGTCTTGGTTCTCAGAGGAGTTTACTGTCAAAGCGGGGAGACTAACACTTGCTCATGAATATCACGGCATGGTATCGGCGTTTGTCAGTAACGGTCAAGGGGCTGACGCTGTACAGGATGTTCACACTTTCAATTAGTGAAATGAGAATATGATTTCTCATCTTAGGAAAAGACATGGCGTTTTCTGCGGGTTCGTTTGATTAACCCATTAACCAGCGTCCCATAAATCCACAAATGGAATGCTGATAATAGCCGTATTTTTATAGTTGCGAAAAGTATTCACCTTCTGTTTGCTTTACGCTACTCTAAAATACCTAACTATTATATTAATGATGACACATATATAGTTTATGTGTTTTACGCTAAATTTTGCATTGTCTTAGAAATCTTACTTTTTTAATGCAATCAGATTCTGGAGCTTAACGATGTAACACTTAGTATTGCAGGAACGTGCAAAAAACTTGGAGAGAATTCATTCTTTTCTCTGCGTTTCTTTCAACGAACGTTCGTTAATGGCATCACCAATCAGCGCCTGCAATTCATCAAACTCGTGCGGCACAGAACGATCGAGTTCGCTGCACGAGGAGCCACAACATGAGGCGCGCCGACATTGAGTTCCACACAGGCATCCAGCAGCCCACAGCAGCCCATACCTTGCATGCAGATCGTACTCACCCATGAGCGTGCTGTTCGTCAGGATCTTGAAGAACGACGCGGGATCCATCGCAGCAAAGTTCTGGGACGCTTTCTTTTAAAGAAAACTGTCGCGAAAAGAAACTCTTGCAACAGCGACTCTCCTCTCTATTTCAGAGGGGAGGAATCCCGGATGACATCGTCGGTGTTTGTCTTTCGTTCGAATTTCATCGATTCTCATATTCTCACGGTACAGAACACACCTTGCACAAAATATTGCTCGAATGAACCACATGGCAATTTTGCTCCAGTCATTGCACATTATCCTCTACATTTCATCACAACAGTCGGTTGAATTTCAGATTCATTCATCACAGTGAACTAACTTATTAGCCCTGCTATACCTCGCTGTCATGTTCGTGGAAATATCTCTACAGTTTATTCTGATTTCTATTTTAAATCCTTTCCGTCCATTACGATAAATGTACAAACTGTTCATCTGGAATGGCAATGAAAGATCATTTCATCCTCTGTCTCTAATTTTAACACTTTGACTGCGCAGTGCGCCACATATGGTACACGCGATCATCAAACCTAACCTAAAGCAATGAAGGTACCAATATATATGAATAAAAATTATCAAGTTTTCATCAAATCTGTGTTCATTACTCGAATAAGCCAGTTGGAATTAGGGGGGAAATGGGTAGGAAAACCAAATTTGTGACAGTAAAATCCAATTTCAAACTCACAGCCGAAATTTTTGTCGACATGAAATATTTCCTGCGTGGAGAATCGCAGTCAAAGTGTTAATCATGGGATTGATCGATATTAAAACTTAAAATGATACTGATATTTGAGTGTAGAGTACAGGAGAAAACCTATTTAACACGTTACTCACGGATGAATACATACACCTAATCTGTTTCATACAAGGTACTGAATTTGAATTCGGCGACACTTTTGTGCTTGAAGTTAGACTTGTTCCTGTCATTTTTGCTTTTTCTTTTTAGTCAGCATAATGGTCTTTGTTTACTAATATTATTCATATATGGGAGTTTCCTATAACCACAAATAAAAAGAGTGATGGTGCACAGGCCAACCATTACGCAACACTGGTTGGCTGGTACACGGGTGGCCCAAGACGTAGGCAACGTGTGAAATACAGATATTTACCAAATTTACAGAAGACACAGCGCAAATGTACACGAGCTATCCATAAAATTCACTATACACGCCCCAATATACGTTCACTCAAGCTAAGCAACGGAATTCGATGCAGAAATAAGACGTAGAAGAGTTATGTGCTCGCTTCTAATATATAGAATAAAATTAGGTTCAGCATTTTATGTTCATTGAAGTTACATTCATGAGCCGAACAAGCGTTTTAATCCCATACCTAGCAGGTTTTCAGTTAAAAACAGAAAATTTTGAGACGACTTTACTTGCTCGAGATGTATGACTATGCTTGGAGATGGTTGGCTTGTACCAAGAGAAGTCAAGGATAGACGAGTCAAATCGTATTAAAATAAGTCATTTTGTATGATATCGAACATTATGGGAGTTTACTCGCACAAATTTGAAAAATTCGAGGTGAGTAAAAATAAGTCCACTCGTCCATGCCGATGAAGGAGTTGAGTTAGAGGGACTGTGCTGAGCGGATACCTGAGGCCTGGGCACAACCTCTAGGTTGACCTCTGGAGACGCTGTAAGGCAGTGGCTCCCAAAGTGGGCGGTACCGCCCCCCTGGGGCCGGTGGAAAGATCTGGAGGGACGGTGAGGAAGACAGGGGCGGTGAGGGGGCGGCAGTCCGAAGTCGAAGTCAGAAGTTCGAACGTTTGT
>VOMN01091047.1:0-35949 GCA_014899125.1 Orchestia grillus | reverse complement strand
AAGATCTCTCGCTCCCCGTGTCGAAGCCACCAATTAAATACACCCCGCACGAACTCAACCACACAATCACGAACCACGAAGAACACTATTCCGTCGGGGTCAGACCCGAATTTTCACCACGCAAATACATGAGCTAAGAACCCGTCGAAAACCTCTGTGATTTTCTATCTTTCCTGACCGAAACGAACGTAAAATAACCGCTTTAAGCCCCAACAAAAACTCCAATAAGTCAGAGAAATGGTGGACGAGGTCGAAGAAGAGCAAATCGAGAACCCAAGCTTCGGGGGAAAGGCCACAGGATCAGACTATTGAGCCCCGGTCCTTCCTGAGCTTCACCCAAATATTTAACTATCACGACGGTAGTACATTGTTGCTAAAATTTAGGCATGCATAATTTCACAGTTACTATAACTGTGTTACTGAATATTACTATTACAAATACAGTCACTCGTCAATGCCTCCTATGACTATTGAATATAGGAGACATAATATCCTATATAGATGGAATTGGCATGCGTCCACCAGAATAATTTATTTAACTACGAGTAAAAATTTCTGAACGTCTTGACTGCTTACTAAAAGTTATCGGTATTTCTATCACAGGAAAATGACTGTGTACACATCTTGATAATAATTTGAACACATTTTTAAAATTGATACATAAGTGTTCATCAGGATTTTTTAAAGCATGAAGCTTATATTATGTACTTTTAAGTCAACTCAACTAACGGATAACTCGGTAGTTGTGAATTCCTCCTGTATGCGCAATCCAGATAATCACGCCGTTCGCACGTGTGTTTCATGTGCTTGAAGAACGTTACTGGACCAGTGTGTTGGCGATTGGATTCGGTGAGCTAGGCTAAAAGGTTATGTTAAGTTCACGATTTCGTATGCGATTAAATACTTAATGATTGCTAAGTGTTTGATTTTACTCGGGTTGTCGTACGTATGGTGAAATTCGATATCGCTTTTTGTTTTGTGAACGTCTTTCGTTGTTGAAGTCAAAACTCATCCTAAAATTTTAAATGCGTGGGAAATTAGATGCTCGTGTCAGTTACTACAACGCTTCGTATAGAAACATGTTGTAAAATAAAGCTTATTTATTCAAAATTAAGGCAAGTTCTTGAGCCGAACTAAGTTCCAATATTTAAATTCAAAACCTATGTAGTGCCTCATAGTGAAGAGAAATAGAGAACTATATACAGTGTGTTACCTTTATGGATTTTGTTTAATTCTTTATGAGAAGTGGGAATATAATTGTTATTTTTAATTTTTTGTGCATTTTTAAATTTAAAATAAAAGATGAGGCTAATTGTGATGGTAAATTTTTTTGAATAAGTTACATTGAACTAACTTTTCTGCTTTTATATGCTGCATTCTGTGGCATAGGATGTAACCATTTAATTCAATTGTGAATAATTTATATTAGACTTGCATTTATACATCTTGCATACAGATGAGATAAAAGTATCATCATTCAATCTGTCCTGCAGTTATCAATTGGGAGATATCTTCATAGAATTCTGGGGCAAATATAAGAACTTTTTATTTTGAAGTCTGTCTAAACCATGAATTATTCAGTCATACATTACAATATGCTGGATTATTATTTACTTTCCCCTCAGGGGGCATAAATAGGCTATAGGTAATAGGATTAGAATATTTAGATTTATTTACCCTATGCTATTGAGACTGGTGCCCCTAGGAAGTCCTGTTGGTTGCCTCAGCTATAGCTAGTCCTTTAGGACCTTGATCTTTTCTTCTGTCTTTACTTTGCTTTTGATTTTCATATCTTGTTTGGTAATAATTCATTATATTTTATTTTTCTCTGTCCTTAATTTATAGATGGTATGTACAGGGAATTCTGTATGGGTACTAACACATGACACATCTTGTGCATAGGTTTCTATTTTTTCCAAGTTTAAATTAAATAGTCCTTTCTCATTTGGTATGGGATAGTCTGAGTTACTGAAACCCTTGTTGCATTACTACTGTTTGTCTAAGTTGTGAAAATAGCCACAATTTTTTTCATGAGTGGTGAATGATTTCTGCCAGTAGGATTCATAGCCAAGTAGCATGTACATACAATATCAAAAATCTTTGTTTTGCTTTGAATTTTTTTTGAGATTTTTGTAAGACCAACTTAGACAAAATAAAAATTGATATTGTTGCATCAATATCTATGAAACAAAGTGCATACAATACAGGCATAGGATGCTCTCTTTGCTTTCTATCCTGGGGTCATATAGGCTGTGCACATTTGACTTTTGACACAGCTAGTGACGTTTCATGCGTCATAGTGTAGAGATGTCTGCAAGCAACACTCCTGAGCAAAGTGCTTTCTATAGCAAATTGAATTAGCCTTGTAAAAATATAGCAGCATTTATATAAAGTACTTTTGTAAACTACCAGTTCTATGAAAAGGGCAAAGCAATGAGCATAAAAATTAGAAGACAAAAGCATACAAAATAATAATATAAAGAATGAAGTGTGAGAACATGAATGGTATGCCAGCCAAGATGCACGCTTTGTCAAAAGTAAACCTCACCCAACAATAGATGACACACTACCAACAGTCTGGCTTGAAACAAATAGCAAGCAACATCCTTCAAAACCCTTGCATGTGTGAAAGCTATATTTTGACTTTGGTCAAAGAAGATTCTCTGCATCTGAAGACCCAGTTTGACTTTGTTCAGGGCCCTTTGGCAATGCTTATATCCTATATCAAAAGCTGTGGCAGTGTTTCTAACATTAACCAAGAATTTTGATATTGTCTGGTTTCATGGTCCCATCAACCTTTACAATGCTTCCAGTTTCATTGGCCAAAATTATCTTGAAAACATATGACTCTGAGCACCATGTTTTACAGTTTGAACTGTATTTTCCTGCATGAAGGCTTGCTTTACCTTCTTCTCTCTAGGCAAAAGGAACATCCCTGTAAGGAAAAGTCTTATCTGACTAAAGAACCAATGACAAATTAGTCTCTTCATTAATATATTCTCAGGCAAAAAATAATTGGTTTCATCATGCCTAGCCATAAGAAGTGTTTTTGTGGGTCAGCATCCTTTCAATTCTTCCTTATTCAGTGTTCTTTGTTCTGTTGATCTTTAAATTTCAATTCCCAATGTAATGAGATTGTGCAACACTTGGCCTGTGATCTTTGGGTTTTCATTCACTTCTTGCCCCCTCAGGGGGCATAAGATAGGCATTAGGGTTTAGTTAGTTAGGTTTGTCTATCCTATGCTATGGGGACTTGTGACCCCAGGAGAGCATTGCTAGGTTATGTCAGCTATAGATAGGCATTTGTGACTTCTTTTTTTTGTGCTCCGTTCAATTTTTACAACTTTGCTATCTATTCTTTGTATTTTCTTCTTCTTCCCTTTTGGGTCATTGTTTCTGTGTGCTGGAAATCCTGTATGGAAACACACCTGTGCATAGATTCAATGTTTTTTTTTTTAAGTCTATACTAGATAGTCCCTTTTTCTCTTTGCTCTCTTTGTACCCATTTCATCTGGATAGGGAGCTTTAAACTAACAAATATAATATAATAATTCACTTCATGCACCACTTGTCTTGCTAGTCAAGGTAAGAGCTTTTCCTTTCTTCTTCGTCTTATAAAGTTCTGGATGGAATTGAACTCTTTTTTTTTCTGTATATGACTTAGAACAACTGAGGCTGCAACTTCAAATTACTTCAAAATGGACTTGTAGACACTGCTGTGCTTGTGAGCATTTATTATTTTCTGTCTTTGCTCAATACTGACATTGATCTCCTTTGTTGTCTGAACTGTGGCTGAAGTTGAAACGAAATATTTCAATGATGCCATTATTAGCAAATTAATTAAAATACATGAGAATATCCTATAATATCTGCATTATTAAAATAAATTCACATATTAATCCAATAACATTGCATTATTACAGTAGATTATTGAGATAGGTGTGAATAAATATGAACATGGTTGATTTGCAATAATTGTTAATATTTCTTTTAAATGAATTTCTTTAAAAACTCATTTGTGTTTTATTGCAAAATACTTTTAAAACTTTTGGCTTAAGCATTACTGAGAAAAGCATATTGAAGGATTCATTCAAATATATTGATAATAATGCAAGATGAAGAATTTTAGGCATAACTGTATGCAACCCTTTTAAATTCAGTCCATAAATCTCATACAACTTGTCATCTATCTGTGTAATGTTTTCTACAGTGCTGGACTTGTTTTCCTGTGAAATAATCCAACAATATTTGTTAAGCCCTTGCCTCAAAATAAATACTCTGAAGTTATAAATTTTATGGTTATTTTTCCCATTTCAGTTCATTCATTTCATCCAATAAAAATTACTGTGTTGGCAAAATTTTTATTGAACTTGGGTTGATTTCTCAATATTCTATGATATTATGCAACACCATGTAAAGCTGGACAAAGTGGAGACAAGATGTTGAGAGGCTTTAGATCTGCATTGAACTCCTGGGAGGAACCTCTGTGAATTTACTTGAGCCACCTGCCTATTTCCTTAAAATAATCCTGCACTAATAAACAATCACATATTAAATATTTCTGTATTTTCTCATAAAATTATGTGCACTGGAGACAAATTTTGAAAAGTCTTTGTTTACTTGGCAAGTTTTTAGTAAGTTGAGGTGTTTGTAAGTCAAAATTCCACTGAATGCTAAAAAGTTTTGAGTTGTCAAGTATCTGGTTTGAAAATATTAAAATTAGTCTATTGAAAGGGGATATTTTTGGAAATGAAGGGGGTTAGGAGGGGCTGTCCTTGCTAGTCTCCTAGGTATATTCTCTCTATTGATGAAAGTAGGGGTTCTAGGTTCTGATAAAATTTGTGTTTTCAAGACTGAGTATTATGTAGAAAGTAAAAGTACTTGAATTTTGTTATGGTTGGACAGTAATTCCCAAGTTTTGTAGGCTAGGGTAGTAAATTTTCAAACAGATGTTACATTAATGCTTCATAATTTTTATTTTTCAGGTGAAATTCAAGAAATTGATTTTGAGGTTTCTAGCCAAAGCTTGCTGTATAAAATGGTAAGTTTTGAGAGTTGTTGTTTCAATCATTGTTTCATTAAGATTAGCTTTTAGTGTCTTGGGAAGTGTACCTATGTGCTGTAGATATTTTAAACAGATTTAGCAGGATGTGTTTGTCCCATGACATGCATTGATGTAGATATTTAATAAAAAAATGCAGGTGCAACAATCCTTACATTATTATTTTAATTTAGTAGAAGCTATTTATATGTTTTGAATGGATGAATCAAGTACTCAAATAACAACTTGAAAGGATTAATGCTGAAATTAGTATGAGGCTTTAATAAACTTCAATGCTACTGTATGAAATTATGAATGAGTCTTTAATTTCATAATTGATGGAGAAAGTGTTATTTTGATTACATTTCAGCATCTGTATTCTGATGCTTTTGTCACTCATTACAAAAAAGTTGCTAGCATGAGTTGTTTCAGTGCAAATTACCATTATTTTGTACTTTTAATTGATTGACAATTTTCTACCACTAGTTAAATAGCAGTACAGCTGATATATTACATATTACTAATTTGAAATGTAAAAAGTCAATTTACATTTAAATTTGAAGCCAGTGCATCATAATTGTGAGCTTTCATACATATGAAAATATTCTGTTGCTTTCTAATATAATGCTGTCAATATAAAACATTGTTTTATAAAATTCTATTAGTTAAATACTCCTTATGCTTGAATGTGCATACATATTAAAATAAAAGGATTAGGCATGTCATAGTGTATCATTCCATGACAGGAATTTCATAATGTGATATTGAAATGTATCCACTTACATCCTGCGCTGAGATGACATTTTTTCAGCTAATTTCCAAAACTTCCTTGACTCATTCTGGTGGTGAAATTGTATAGATATGTGTAGCAAGAAAAGAGGATTGACTTTTTTTGCTGAGAATCAGTATTAGATTTGATGTTTCCTAATTTTATAAGTGTTCTGGGATGTGCCAGCAGGTCCCACTCAAACTGCACTTATTGTAAATCTGTTTAAATTAAGAAATAAATTTCACATGGTAAGATAATCTTATTAACTTCAGCATTCTGACCATCAACTTGGATCTTAGTTTTGGGAAGGTAAAATTGAAACAACTTGTAATGGATGCATGTATGTTTTCTTCAAATCATCAACAAGTGAGGCTACAGAAATTACTGGACAGCACTTGATATTGAATTTTAGTTTTATTGATACTATTGTAATGGAAACTGGATAACTCTGTAGAGAAAAATGGAATAATTTATATCATTTTGAACAAAATCTTTTATTTTATTCTCAGCTCAAGCTTACTCTCAAACCTTGTTCAAACGTTCATGGGGTACTCAAAAGTAATATAATCTCACAGTGCTAACCATGTAATTTGTGTAATTGTTCGTGTATAGTCATGTAATTGTTCGTGTATAGTTTTTTTTATTGTTTTTAAATGTAGTTAGGTTCAGAGTTGTGGAGTCCGATTTTGATTTCTTAACTCTGATTTTTTAACATAATTAAAGTTAAGACGGACAACAACAAAAAAATATCTTATTTATATATATGTATACACATACTTCTTGTTTTTTACACCCACAAAGAAGGTGTAAACAGCAAAGAAATGTTTTTCGAAACTGAGAAGTGCCATGATGCTTGGAATGCAATTTCAGGAAATTATTTAGACAAAAATTTACAGATAATTATGTTGCCAGAATATCTCGTCAATTCCACTTGCAACATAATATTGCAAAGCTGGCTTCTTCTCCCTGTTAGCTTATTTAGTGCAACTAAATAAATCTATTTAGTGCAATTAAATAAATCTATTTAGTGCAACAATATTTCTTTTAAATGATTATTCAAATTTAATAAATGAATGAATTCTTTAATTTTACAATTTTTGTATGGTTTTAATATTCAAACAATTTTCATAATGTAATATAAGTTTGCTATCTCAGTATTTTGATTAAGATTAAATGTTACAAAGAATAATAAGTACTGTTGTCCAAGTTATTATGAAGATATCTTTTTCTCCTCAAGTACATTCAAGTAGTCATAGTAAAGTATGGATATACATAGCTTTTAGTTTTTTGTTTTTATTCTATTCACTGAAATGTTAAAACTATCTAGTTATACATACCACCTCAGATATGACTCATGCAAAATTGAAGTTATGTAAATATAAAAAAATACCAAACCTTCAGCATGGTTTATATTTCTTGATATGCCTTCATTAACCAGTATATAAATATATATATTGCTTTCATTGTAGAATCTATGATTCTACTGTATTTAAGTAAACTTGAAGATGTGAGTAACAGTAAAACAAATTTGAAATCAGCTGATTGGAAATATAATAAACAAGGTTAGGAATACTTATTATTGACTGAAGGATTTAAATTTGAAATATCAAGTTTCTTTAAAAATAAGATGGCTTCAGTTAATTTCTCCTTCATTGCAACCTTTAGTCTGTGTTGTTTATTAAAGACATCTAAGGGTTAACAATATTTAATTGGACTTAGGGAGTCTTGAGTTTGATAAAAAAAATCAGACTCAGACTTCAGCATTATTGTGAGTCTGACTCTACCTCCTCCTGAAACCCTCGAATCTGCAACCGTGGTTAGATCATAAGCCTGCATGAAGGTTTCTTTACTAGAGCTTTGATTTGTTCAAAAGCAGTAATTTAGTGATGGTTCTAGAAAGAATGGGTCTACTTTTTACTCTTCTTCGAGACATCAAATATTTCAAGCCCACTTGAAAAAGCATATTAGATGCTTTTCTGGATCAACTTTGATTTTGGCACAGTAATGTTATTGGCTAAAATTTACTGATGGGGAACTCAACCACTGTGCAGACAATGATGCATACCCAGGCAAACAGATTGTCTGTACTCAAGTGTTGCGGTTTTTGAAATTGGGTCTCAGTAGTGTTCAAGGTTTCTGAATTGCCATGAGAAGTCATTGACTTGCATCCATCTTGATGAGGATTAAGAGCAAATGTTGATATATGCATGTTCCTTTACTTAATTAAAATGAATGGAGTTTATTGGTTTACTGTGGGCAGATTATTCATTTCTGTTGAGCTATTACAGTAGTTGTTGAAGATAGATAAAAGTGAATGAACATTTATGCAAAAATGTAAGAAATTGTTGTAGTTAAAGTTTTCAATATTCACATAAAAGTTTTCAGACGCCTATTCCATATATCAGAGGAATGTTGTAAATTATGTATAAATTAATGTAGAATAGCTTCTGACATTCATTAAATATTGTGAATGCATCAAGATATTGGAAATGCTTATACCTGTCTGGAAAATTTTATGTATTATTTATCAATACTTGTAAGAATTCAATTGTAGAAGGTATGGGTTTCTTGCAGAATTCACCTCTGTTTAAAATTCAATGCGTTTTCCTTATTGCTTATAATTGTTACTAATCATATTTTCATCCATTGCAGGGTAAGCATACAAAGGGAAAAACTTTCCTGACCACAAATAAGAAGAAGCCAGTCCATCCCAGAAGTAGAAAAGCAGTTCAAATTGTTCGGCAGATTAAAAAGTAAGTTTGATCTGTTAGTGATATTGGTACAATTTACTGTCACAAGTGTTACATCATTTAATTAAAAGCAGAGGTGGCCATCCTATGGCGCATGCGCCAAACGGGGTGCATTGCATGACTTGAAGTGGCGCAATGCATCTTTGCGATAAAACTTAAGTTTATTCATAATGCATGACTTAAGCCATGGGGGGTGAGTACAAGAGATTTATGGCGCATCTGAAACCGTATGACATAAAATTGAGACATGGCATGTAAAAGGTTGGCCACCCTTGATTTAAAGCTATTTTCTTATACTATTGCAATAGACAGTTTCATATATATAGGTACTTATGGGCCTAAATAAGTTCTATGACTTCAAGGGCATAGTAGAGAATCATATGCTAAGCATCATGTAAATAATGTTACGTGTATGTAATGTACATTTGTATGGAATTAGCTTTAAATTCTATACAGCTAAAGATATTGCTCATTCTACTTCATCTTTATTAGCTATGTGATTGAGTTTTATAACTTATTGTCAAGCTCTGAAGCTTTATTCCACCTGAAGATAGGACTGCACACTTACTTGCAATTTGGTGCCAGCATCAGCAGTAATGGTAAACAGAAAGAGCTATTGTTTCATTTTTGTCTGGAATACATGTAGTGTACATAAACAGACATTCTATGGAACTGTGAGTATTTTATGCATTTGTTACTAATTGTTGGAAAGATTTTGGATTAAAAAACTGATTTTGTAACACTTTTTGCTTAATTTATAAGAGAAACTGATTATTCATTTTCAAAATTATGGTTCTCATCATGCAGTTATTGATGCTAAAATCCATAACCAACTCTTGCTACAAACAGGTTGCTAAATACTCATAAATAAAACAAGGCATTAAAGCTTCTCTATTTGAGTAGCTTGTAAACTCTGCTGCACACTAATCTGTTTCTTCCTGTGTAGTCTCGTGACACTTTTCCTGCCATTTTTTAGTCATCAACTGTTTTATTTCACAAATCTCTCACCTCAGCTGTAGATAAACCTTTGGGACATCTATCTTTTGTGCCCACTTAGCTCATTTTAATTTCCACACCTTTGTTATCTCTTTTTTTTTTTTCCTTCTTAACTTGCTGTTTCTAAGTGCACAGTATCTAGTGCAGGAACAAATCTGTGCTTAGATTCCCCCTTTTCTACAGTCCGTACCTGATGATCCATTCTTCTATTTGCTTTCTTTGTATCATATTCCATGTGGAGAGGAAGCTTTAAACTAAATAATCTAATCTTCACAAATTTCTCTATCTAGTTATGCGTTTGCTTCTCTTTTGGCATATTTCTTGTGAGCCTTTAGCATATCTCTACCTTTGTCATGTATTTCATATTTATATTTGCTCCCCAAGTTTGATATCTATTTTAATTGTGAAATAGGTGCTTTTCTGACAACTTGCTGTACTTTTATTCTTTTCTTCTTCATGCTATCTAATAATTTGATTTGAAATAAATAGTCCCCAGGTTCACCATTTACAGCACTAGTGTTCTCTTCAACACCATTCTCAGGTTTGTAGTTGCCTATGCTATTCAAGAGCATAAACAACCATACTATGATGACTCTGTTTCTCCCCATACCTTACAGCAGTGCTTCTCAAACTAGGTATCTCATGTGGCAAACCTACTTTTATTTAATGTGCCACACATACTGGTAATATTGTGGTGATATAATAAAAGTTGACCATTTTTAACCTTTTATTTATTTTGTAAATCAATAACACAATATCAAAACAAATAAAACTGGTACCAATAGCTGTTGGGTAGCACTGACATTGTACAGTAAATCAAGTGCTCCCCAGCACACCAGCTTAGACTTTGCTAAAATTTTGTATGTAAGTTAATACATGGCCCCAACAGACTTATGCAAAATTTCAGCACTATAGCTTCTATGGTTTCCAAGATACAGTACCCTATTTTTCCTGAAGACACCAGAACTGAGACTATTTATTTCATGGAAATATTTTTTGGAGTCTTTACTTGATTGTTATAACTTTGAGGTGCTGAAAATGACTAGTCTGAGCAACTTTTTTTGTAAAGGTTCAAAAAATGAAGTCAGATTTGACCCAAGAGGTTTAGTTTTTTACAAACTGAGATGTAGAATGCTAAAAAAATACGCAGAGCTGAGCAGCGCTACTTTGAAATGTAGCGGCCGCCGCTACATGCTCTAAATGTAGCGGGCGCTACCGCTACCGCTACCGCTACACCCACTAGATTGTAGCGCCGCTACCGCTACATGTAGCGCGCTACTGCCCACCTCTGCCTAACAACTAACATGTTGACACTAGTAACAGGCTGAGGTTGACAACATTACACCGAAATCTTTCGTACAGTTTTATTCTGTAATTTATATTATGTATGTATCATGCTGGTTTTTAAATAATATTTAATACTATTAAGTAAAATCTAAAGGCTTTATCTAAAAATGTAGCGGTAGCGCTGTAGCGGCAAAACCTCGTATCGCTACTTAAATATGTAGCGGGCGCTACTGCTAACGCTACACCCACTGTATTGTAGCACCGCTACTGCTACTGAAAATGTAGCGGCCGCTACATGTAGCGCGCTACTGCCCACCTCTGAAAATACGAGTAACACCAACCAGTGCTGCACTGATGAATCTATATCTTCTGACAATTGGGGTCTTAAGACCTAATTTTTTCCCTCCAGTGGCATCTAACGCTTTAGTCTGTGTACCAAATAAGAAGATTCTTAGTACAAGAGTACAGTATTCCTTTGCATTTTTATACTCTCATTTTATATGTTTATGCAAGTTATCAGACTTGAGCAAAAATGCCTTTTATTGCTTGATAAATGAGATGTCTTGTGTACCATGCATTGTTCTTAGTTTGGAGAGATGCCTTATTTTGCATTCTTTCAGGGGTGTCAAAGCTGAACAAGCCCAAAAGCAAGCTAATCAGAAGCTTCAGCTCCTGGGCGTCAAACTGGCTTTCTTCAAGGAAAATTTGGACCCATCACTTGAAGCTTGCACAAGAGCTCACCTTGATGAACTTATTGAAAAGTAAGAAAATTATTCTGTATAAATTTGTGTATTTTCTGAGAAATTATACTTTTCTCATTTGTCATTAAATAATATTTGAAAAATGAATATAACTGTTGAATAAGTAGAACATCAGTTAGAGTACTTATTTCACATTGAATCACAGGTATATTGCAGGTCTCTTCATTCACAGTAGTTTCTAGTGATGTGTTTCAATTATTACTTTACTACCATTACTCTGGTAATCATTAAGCATACTTGAAAAATTTTATCTATTGACTGATGAAGTTTTGCAGGAATGCTTTGACTCTTATAGTGATTTTTTGGCTATTGATCAAACGGTTAGCAGATACAGGGATGTCTGAAGCTAAGAATTGAACACTGTAGAGGGTGACTCAGAAAAGACAAAAATTTCATGCTTTCAAAGTTAATTAGATGAAGTAATAAAAAGGTATGCATAATTCAGTGATGCTCATAGGAGCAATTTTCATGTGCTCTGGGTTGCAAGTCTGTACGAAAAAGTAACCTCTGTCATTGTGAAGGCAGCATTTTTGAAAATTAAGTCACCACTGATTTTCGTGAGAGATGGCAAAGATCAGTACAATCATGTTAACATCAATATTTTATCTCCTGCAATTGCTGTAATGAAAAATTACTTCAAAGATCAGTTGTTCACTATTCAAGAAGATGGTGTGCCTTCTCACATCTCAAACAATATTCAAGGGTGGTGTCCGCTTCATTTCCAAGGTTCTAGAGCAGTGGTCTCCAAACTATGGCCCACGGGCCAAATCCAGCTCGCCAGTGCGATCAAACTAATCTGTGACAGCTAATGGCTTAATGTTCTTCTTAGTACTGTGATATGTTAGATAAAACAAACTTATCACAGCAACAATAAGCCAGTAGCTGTCACGGGACAGATTGATCCCACTGGCAGGCTTGATTTGGCTCGTAGGCCATAGCTTGGAGACGACTGTTCTAGAGCAAAGATGTGTGACTTTTGCCCAGTTTAAATCATCTGGACTCCGGTGTATGATGAAAGGTGAAAGCTGAAGCCTGACTTTCTTCCCAATCCAAGGTTGATTCTCATAAAGGAATCCCTTGATCAAAAGTGGGGCGAAGTATTGGAGGGAATGTTTCATGCCTTTGTTGGAGGAGTCCAATAAGATTTGAGGGTGTAATTTGGGATAAGAGAGGGCACATTGAAAATTCTTTATCATTGTTTTGCAAAATTATAATTCACCTCAATCACTTTTCTTGTTTAATTATCTACCTAAAATAAAATGCATAGTTCAAGTTAAGTTCAAGAATTTTCTGTGGACTCATTTTATTAATATTCAAGCATACACAACAGATTTATTGTATTGTAAATATAATTATTCATTTTTATCTCTTGTTACACAGTGAAGAAATATAAGAGAAAGGTAGATTACTGTACATTTGAATATACTTAAATACTGTCGATTGGGCATTAAGTAGTAACTCGGATGTAAAACATTGTTCTGAGTAAAACTTTCTTATGCTCTTTCTATTTCATTGACAAGAATATTCAAACTGCATCAATTTCAGAACAAGTCACATAAAGTATAAATAGATTAGTCATTTTTGCGTTGTCATGATAATTACTGAATGTTTATGTAGTGTGTTCATTTTCACACTGGAGTGAATGGCAAGCTATTGATTATTTCAAATATTTTTATCTTTAAAAATTTGATTTACTTTTTTTGTACCTTGGGTGTGTTAGTATATATATAATATGAATAAGTAAACAACAGGTTTCATTCATGTGAGGTAAATTTTTGAAACTTTATCTTGGTTTTGATTTTATTGTTCAGTATAGGTTTTGAAAATTTACCTCCTAGGATGGTTACTGAGGGGCCCCTTAATCTAACAAAATAGGATTTCATGTTATGGTAAATGCTGTTTCATTGTTCACTGTCAGAGGTTTTTTATTCATCAATTTTCATGTATTATTCATTCGCTCCCATAGTTGGATGATGCTCAGGGTTTTATTGACTGATGGTTAACTATTTTGAATTCAATGTTTTCTCAATGTTTTGCCTTCAAGGGCAATGGGTGGGCCATAGCTTCATAGGTTGCAGAGTTAGGTAATTCCATCCTAGGTTATGGTGTGAGTCACGTCCAGCGGGGGATCGTGTTCTGAGGGATCGAATTGTTTCCATATGATGCCCTAGTTTTAGCTGGGCCTTCAGAGATGTCTTGTCTGCGTTAGCTTTTATGCCCTCATTGCTGCTTCCGTATTTTCATTTTAGTGATGATTGTTCTTTGCTGCTGCTCCTTCTTTTTCTCCTTTTGCTGTACCCATGCACAGTTTTTTCATCTCACTTCTTGAGATATTATATGTCCTGTCTTTCATCATCAATTGTAAATTCGAATCGTAGGTTAGGATGTTAGCAGGGAGCCTTCAACAGTACATGGCCTCTCTGGTTAACGTGAAATTTTAAAACAGTTCTCCCCCTCAGGAGGCAATGATAGCCCATAGGCAATAGGGTTAGGTTAGCTAAGTTTGTCTATCTTATGCTCTGGTGACTGGTTTCCCCAGGGGGACACAGGTTACCTCAGGTTTAGCTAGGCCTTTGGGATTTCTGTCTTTTGTACCCACTTTACTTTCAATTTTCACACCCTCTTTCCTACCTTTTCTACCTCTTCATTCTTAGCATCAAAGCGCAAGGTACCTTGTGTGAGAACACGCCATGTGCATAGATTAATTTCTTCTGTAGTCATTACTAAATGGTCTCTTTTTTTTCTCTTTGAGTCACATTCCGTGTGGATAAGGAGCTTCAAACCATGACGATGAGTAATTAACTCCAAGACAGTGTCTCCGACCTTGTCTATATGTTCTCCGAAAAATGTGCTCTATTCAAAAACTATGACGCCCAACCAATGATGGAAACTAATTAGCCTCCAGCTGGGTAAAATTGCCCAGAGTAGCAGCCTAAAGCTTCCCGGTTGCTTTTGAAAGTTATTGTCTAACCTGCAGCTCCGGCTCCGGCACATAACAGACTTCAGTGTAGAAAAGCAATAAAAAACTAACTCAAATTTATAGACTTATGAGATCCTAAAAGAAAAATTTAAAATGGAAGTCATTCAGCATTTGTTTCAATGACGAATCTATTTCCTTCATATTGAGTCCAAAGGGTTAAACATGTTTCAAAATTTATGTTTATATTCGTAATGACTTAGAATTGTTCATATCGTCGCGTGTGTAATGTCGTGTCCTGGAATTAGGCCATTAACCCATGATTTAATAATGCACTTCTTGTAAGAGTTACACTATTGGGTGACTGCTACAGGATTGTTTCCTGAAAGCAACTTAGAATTATATACTCGTAGATAGGGCTCAAAGCTTAGGTGTACATTTACTGTTCACAGTTGTTTTCTATTTAATTAGCCTATTTTTACCTGAAAATTCATTTTACATGTAGAAAGACCGCTACACCAACTGTTTATTTTTGAAAAAAGCGGGAAAGGAAGGTTTTTTGGATGTTTTTTTTTTAATAGTAAACCCTGGCCGCCCCGCATCAGCAGCTCTGAACACCAATGCACAACTTGCAGGTACATTGCCCGCAACAGAGAAGAGATGGAGACACTAGCCGCCAAGAAGATCTTGCACGGCAACATTCGCCAGCACGCAGCACGGGAAGACGCTCTCAAGTACACCTTCACTACTGAGCGCTTGGAGTACGACGAGACCGGCTTTGGTGAGTGGCTGCTTGCTATGCCTGGTGTGCGTGGGTCGTACTGGAGCCCATGGTCATTTGTTTCTGATCAACTGTGGGCACTCGAAATCTTGCGAATAGTGAATTAGTGTGTTGAATGCATTCCCTGGAACTTTAACAGCACATGTAAAAAATTTTTAATTTTCAATAAATAATTTCCTCCTATGTTTACTTGAATACTAAAAAAATCTTACTAATAGCTTACATAATGATATTTCGTTGAATCATGTTCACTTTGCTTCCTCGGGTATTGTTCAGAATCTTTTCTATTCTGGAAATATTGTGACCAAAAAGAGTCGGTTATCGCTAGCATGTTAGAAGAGTTAACAACTTGCTTACGTCAGTCTGGAAACACAGGTTCAAATTTTCTTGAAACGTTTTCAGTTCAATATGGTCATGAAACATCATTTTCTTCACTGGTTTTCCTTTTTCTCTGATTAGAAAATATCCAAAGGTATGAGGTTAACTAAGGTTTACAGTTCCCATGTGTATCATGTAAGAGGTAAGAGAAGCATCTTTGCTAAGAAATTGATGGTAAATCTGAACTAGAAGAAAAATGTCAAGCCATTAGCTGAATTTGGCCTCCTGCTCTAAAAAAAAAGTCTAACGCTCAGACTAGAAAAATTGTGGATCAATCCAAACTGACCGCTAATATTGATCTTATGAGGAGAGTGCTGACAAAAAAGTATCCGGAAAGCTGGTTTGGAAGGAACCATTCCAATAAATATTGGGGAAGCGCAGAATGCAAAAGTTAAAAAAATGTGCTACGAGAGAGATATTGGGTTTGTGTGTAGTGGGTGCTAAGTTTGAATCTTGTAAAAGGTTTATGTACAAATAGCCACTTTATCAGTTCTTGATGTTTGGTGTTCAATGCAGATGTGGTTGACATACAGTTGTGTGACATCAGGAGTGAACAAAATAATCTGTGAGGTGACCTGAGTGATGAATGCTGGAAACTTTGGTACTTGTCATGAACTTATTGGCGTGGATGGCCGTACATGTATGCTGAATTAATTTTTTTTATGGTGTAGGACAGCTCTCTATGCGGAGGTAGAGCATGTAGATATGATTTGGTATTGATTTAGGAAAGATGTGCACTAGCCAGAGCTGCCAAGCCTTTCGGTCGATTCTATTTTATTTTTTCATTGATCTAGAATGCCAAAATTATTTCGCTGCATGAATGCCACACGACTTTTTCGTGGTTTTTGTCATTCCCTCTAGATAGTAGCAGTGGGGCGTTGTCTCTAAAAAAGAAATTTGCGATTCAATGAGAGTGAGCTTCACCTTACGAATAAGTGATCATTCTATATTGCAAGACTGATTAAGATGAACACTATTGTAGCAATGATATATTTCCGATGATTGGTCGCTGAAAGTGCTTGTACGCTACTGGCAGTGACCAGAATATGAACGTGATTTAAAACAAAGTTCCAACGTCAGCGACCAGCATGCTCCACATCTCTCACGTTGAGCTCGTGGCCACATATGCATACTGCGATGCCTATTGCGCTCAACTGACCCTGCACATGATGCTCCCATGTCAGGTGGGGGAGCTTCATTTGGTGCATGCGGTAGCCATATGGTGCGGCTAGGAGGCATCTGCTCCCTAACGTTGGAATGAATAATTGAAGGGTCTAATCACCGTTTGTTTGAGGGATCTTCCCGAGAGTGAGAGCAATGCACTAATACTTCTTGTGATTAAATGACTGGCATTGATGAGTTTCAAACTTATTGTCAAATTATGGTTCTCCTGCAAAAATCCCTATAGCTTCAAGTTAAAATTAGTTCGAATATTTGATCTTTTATATCAGGTTGTCCGGAAAGTTCCGAGCAGTTTGAGAGGAAATGGTCGTTATGTCATCTGACAAACCCATGCTGCGTTCAATTGAGTTGGATAAAGCTTTAGTATTTGTAATATAAGTCATCTTAGTTCGTGACTAATTTTCGTAGGTCCTTTATATCGGCACCCTTTATCGACTGTCAAAATGAATTGCCAATAGTTTCATATTCGTGTGGAAGAAAAGTATCGATCGTTTTTAATTCGATCACTTTGTAGCCTTAGTTAAGTTTCTCAATTTATTGTTTTTAATTTAATTAGTGTTCTAATGTTTCATTTACTCGTTCAGGAATAATAATGGGAAAACTTGGATCAATTTAATGGGCTTAACCGTCAATGTATGGATATTAATCAGAAGCCTCTAGGTATTGTCTTTACAAAATTAATCGGCAGAAAAATAACTCAACAATTCAATACAACTCACACTACCGTAACTTCAAGCCTTCTTGAACTATTGAAAGTTTCTAACCTTAGACAACGGTTGCCCATGATTTGAAGACACTCAATGCAACCATCCATGGACCTATTTCGAGGAAGAATCGTCACTGGAGACGAAAAATATTTTTTTTTCTGTGTAACAATAATACAAAATACAATGGTTAGACCGAAATCTAAGTTCACATTATAAAAATGATGAACCACTGAAATAACTTCGACCTGTTTGAAGTTGGCTTCAAGAAGCTAGTCGAACGTTGGAGAAAGGCCATTGAAAATTAGGGAAATGATTACTAAGATTAGAAATATGTACCGTAGTGTGATTTTTTGAGATAAAATGTTTCGGACAAATGCGTCATTACATTCATTTCAATTTAATATGTACTAAGTGTATGGTAATGATGCTGTAGATGAATTAACTGTTCAAAGAGGGCTTTTGAAATTTGAAACCTGAAACTCAAGTTTAAAAGATGAGCGACCTTCAAACTGAATAATGATGTTTTAGAGGTACAATTGAAAAAAGCCTACTTATATTACAGCTTTGAGAACTTGCAGTTGGTTGGGAAGTTTCTGAAAGTACAATTTATCTTTTTGCATGTAATGAGCCGTCAAACATCGGGCAACATTGGTATGTCACGCATTTTGAAGTAGTTTATTCAGGACACACACAATTTCTGGACTGATTAGTGGAATGAATTTGTAAGCATATTTCATGCATAGAAATTAAACTCACGAATGAGATTGTATATTCTAATTATAATACAGTGGAAAAACTTCTAAGTATTTTTGGAACACATGTGATTGTTACATAGTTCAATATCAGGACAGTATGCTCGCGTTTCATTTGATACTAGAAAATTTCTTCAAGTGGTGTATTAATTTTTTTGTTGCTAATATCTGTTACGGATGAACGAATTTCGCTTATTATTAACTACACGTACAGTTGTGATGTGTACACCACGGTGTAAAACTAAGTTGTCGCTGCGTTTGCTTCAACTCTAGTTTGTTCTGCCCGCTTTGAGGGTTCTCTAGAGACGGCATCCGACCGTGTAAAGCTACGGAAGGAATAGCGATGTTAATTGCTGTTTTTGTTAGCGCGGCTCTGTTTTTGTAACTGAAAAATGAGTTTGAATTTTAACTAAATTTACATCGTATAACCAGTGCCGAATAGCTTGTAGTGGCCATCTATGACGGTGAGGATATCAGGCATACCTCCCGTTCATCCTTCTTTTATGCTTCAGATGCAATGTTGTGATCTGAGTTAGCATTAGTTACAAGTAATCTTAATTATTCTGATTTAGTGTCTTTGCATATTAATTTGAATTTCTTTGTACTTTTCAGAAATGGTGGATGTGTTCGACGCACCAACCTTCAAGCGATTCAAGAATTGGGAAGGCGATTTGAAAAGTTTACCTGCTTTCAAACTTAGGACTTATGTCAAAAAAAAGTTGATCAAATAAAGGGTAACTAACTTCCGTCGATAAATGCTTAGTTTTATTACGTATCATCATAGTGCAGCATGTAAATTCGATGACTGGAGATAGTCTGTTGAGTAAACTGTCTAGTTACAGTTACATTTTTCATACAGGTAACGGTGGCTGGATCACTCCCCTAGTCGCCAATATCAACGGAACTTAATGTATTCATTCATCTATCTCAAATTTCTTTCTCTACCGTTTCCTGTAAAAAAATATTAGCACTATCTGTCTGGTAGTATTCCGTTTGTGTAACAGCTTTAGTTTCTTTGCCCTTCCTTCTAAAATATGTTGGTATACCCTATTTTTTTTTTCTTGTGCATACACAGTCAGCTCAAGTTTTCTTCTTCGGTTGCGCAATATTTTCCAATTCCATTGAAATTAATTGGTTGTCACAGTCTGACCCTCGTTCGTGTATACATCAATAATCACTCCTTTCTCGAGACATTTTTATACAGTTGAGTTTCACTCCGTTCACGTTTATTTATTGCACATGTAAGAGCGCTTTACAAAAATAGTTCATGATTTTAGTTACACATTTCATATTCATGGCTCTATTCCTGGAAAGTGTAGTCACTGATGTACTGAAGTATTGCGTCCAACGGATCAACACGAACCAACAACGGATGCTTGACTCTTCACAGACACGGCACAGTGCTCTATTGGCATTTGTACTTCATGACCAGGACGAAATTTGTGAGCTTTGCTTTGGATGATTTAAGTCCTCATCTAACGTTAAATCCGTTTTCACACTGAGCATTCGTTGAAAAAGTGTGGTAATTTTAATATGTTTTTTAATAAATTACTGTAATGCACCCTTCTATACATTTCGTTTGGTCTTGGATTCGCCAGTGAGTTGTCGGTGTTGAGAGCAGCCATCTCGACGCCAATTCCTGTGGCTTGTGCTATGCAGTCTAGGTTTGCGCAGAAGTGCAACGTGTGACGTTACTGAGCGCTTGAGTTCTTGGTAGATCGATGGAGAAGAAGACACGGACGCTTTCAAATGAACAAGGTTAAAGAAGTTGTTAATTGCCACTTGGACGCCAGAGAAGTTAATCTGTTATTGTGTGTCATAAATGGAAGTGGTCCAAAGTAATTAAGCGTTTTTCTAAATATTGAGTAGTAGGGTAAAGGTTAAAAACTTTTCGTCTTCTAGCATTTTTTAATAGTGTTAAGGATATTTTTGATCGTGGGAGGAACTGATAGGTTACACGTCAGTTATAACTAGGTTTTCAGGATTTTTTTCTTTCGTGTCCATTTTGCGTCTTTCAATTTGTATGCCTTCTTTACTGATTATTTATTATCTTGCTCCACTTTCTTTTTAATTTGTCATTTCTATGCGCAGGGGATCCTGTGTGAAACCACACCTTGTGCATAAATGCCCCGTTTTCCAATGTCCTTTAAAAAGTGCTCTCTTCCCTTTCTGTGCGAGAGAGTTTGAGTTAGCAAAGCGCTGCCATCCTTATTATGACTGCTTGGTTATGTAAAGAAAAAAAAGCGGAGTTGAGATTTGGTTTAAGACGGTATTCCAGTGAACTCTACAATTAGAAACTTAATTTGCGAGATTCAACACATATATGCTCTGAAGTATCAAGGCTTTATTTATGCTATACTCCCCGTCGCTTGCTAAAGCAAAACAAAAAAAATGTTTTAATGGGAAATCAAACTTGTTTACCACTCGCACTCAACCGAAAACAACACATTCGTTCTGCTTACATGTAGGCAAGTATTCTTCGAAGAGACTCAATGACTTCTCAGAAGAGTCCAGGTATCGCACTTCCATCCATTTAGATAAAATTAGCCATGAGTTTTAAGGAAAACTAGAAAAACCTAATTAACACTTGAATGGGTCTGTGGGAATGGGCTTTTGTATATTGAAAAGAAGTGGAATAGCTGCTGAAAGTCAGCAAAACCGCTGCTGATAAGAGCGGTATTGTGAATTGTGGGCGACTACGCATTACCTTCCGTATAAGATAAATTTAGGCAAGTCTTCGAATAGCTTTTCCATTCTATCCAACAATCGTTATGAGGCAAAGCCTAGCATGAAGATTGGTTCTTCGCAAGTGCGCTGGTCTTCCGCATCTCAAACCAGTATAAGCGATGCATGTCAGCGCCGTTTTTGTGCCATCAAATATTCGAAAAAGTTTGCAGTTCCCTAACTTAGTATCAGAGTAAGTAACAGTTTTCAAAGACTATCGTTTAGTTTAAAGTGAAGAGCACGGTCTCAACGAAACTCCAAATGTTACTGAAAGCAACGAGCGTTTGCCCTATCAATACCCGTGTTTATAGAACGAGCATACATGTAAAATTACTCGCCCTAGTATTTTTATTTCTGTAAAAATTAAGGCATTTTTCTACTGAATAAGGGTTATCGCTAAAACAAATAAAGAAGCTTTAGTTAAAAATAAAAGACGAGAAACTTCTCTAAAGGTCACTGACATTGGTACTGCAAGGTCAACTACGAACCAGATAGAAAGATACCATCTGTACATCGTTCGATTTTTCTGAACGATGCAGAAAACTCAAAATTATCTTTTATAAAAATTCCCATCTCTAAAGAAGTGGTGTGATTCTTTTGATCTAGGTTCTAAAGAAAGTTCAGTACAGTTTAATTCAATTTTTCAGCAGATTATCTGTATGTAGAGTGAACAAATAATATGAAAAATTAATTTTTCATTAAGTTTAGCGAGAAGTGACTGTATACTTGAAAATTTTGAATTCATTTTATCATATGTTTAACATAAAGTGCCATACATAATGCATATTGGGAATATCTCAATTTTTAACGCTCTCTGGAATATTCCATATCGATTCAAGAAATCTGCGCACAAAAAAGTAGACCTATAATTTTTGGATACAACTAAAAAACAAACATATTTGAAAAACTTATTTTAAATTATATAGTGAGGTTCGTTATACAATGAAAGTTTTAAATGACGAAGAAAAGAAAATACCGCTATTGATTTGGTATTACTACTCTACCGGCACCTCGCCATTGTTAGCTGACAACGCCGGGCGCGAAGACTCGCAGCATCATTTGATTATTAACTGTTGCAGAGATAACATTTATTGTTAAATATGGCTCTTCCCAGAGTATTCTTTGACGTCACTATCGGAGATCAACCGGCTGGTCGAGTGATTTTCGAGGTAATTATATTTTTAAACGTTAATAGGGGCTATGATTGCAAGTTCGTTAACTAGTTGATATGTGCTTTAAAAGGAACTGTGAAGTATTGTAGTCTATACATTGGAAGGATTTTAAAGCATCGGTATTTTACAGATTTTTTCTTAAAGAAATCAAACTGTAGAAGTTGTGGCCTGGAGGCATGTAAAGGGCTTCTGAGATTGTAGATAGTGGCAAGAAATAAAATTTAAGTTTGATTTGTCTCATAGATTGAATACTTAAGTTGGTGCTCAGTGTAATTGCAGTCACCTTTAATATCACTTAATCCTTATTAATCTTATTGTAATTTAAATAGCTTAATTTGATGAATTTGACTAAGTTGACATAATCTATTAGTGAGTGCCAATATAGGATTGCAAGTGAATTTGTATATTAGTGTTTGTGACAGTTGGCTACTGAATTTACTCAGTTACATTAGTCACATCAGCTAAAAATTATATGCCCAAACTCATGAGCAATGGTACACATTGCAGCACTTGGATAACTTGGACAGTTGCACTGAAATGTAAAACTGTAGAATATATTTTAGATGTGCATAGAAATTGAAAATACGAGATGGTTAGAAGTTGTAAATGCTGGAGGAGATTAAATAGGCACAAAGCGGAAGTTCTGAAGGTTTATCTTAAGCTAAGGTAACCACAGTATTTTGGGGATGCCAGTCTCCAGAGAATGCCAATAGATGAGCCTAGCCAATTAAATTCTTTTGCTTACCCTATCCCCTACAAAGGGCTTGAATATGGTGGACTTAAATTGGATATTCATTAACCTTGAGAAATAAGACCCATTGGTTTACTTATGTAATCAAATGTTCCTTTGAAATAGCAGTGATAAAGATGCTATAATCTCGGCTGCATAGTATTCACTGCTAGTTTAGATTACAATCTTCGGTATTGGATGATCAACAGGCTCACTCTATTTATTTATTTATTCCTTGTAACACAATTTCATTTCTTCAATCTCAAAGAAGTTCTGTAGTTGAAGAAATCTCATTAGGATCCAAGTGTGGAAGAAAATATTGTACGAAACCTTGCAGGATTGTTAGTGATATTAACTTGTGTATTCTTAAAGTGCAATTTTCTCAGTCTGGTAGGCAGAACTTTCACCTTGTGAAAGTCCTTGAAGTTTATTTGCTGCTTAATGACGTATGGGTTTCACGACTGCGTAGCTTAAAAGTTCCTTGTAACTGTCTGCCGAAGTATAAGAGTTTACTAGTCATTAGCTAGATCTTGATGAAATACTTCATTCCGAATTCCCAGGGAGGCACAAGATAGGCAATAGGGTTAGGTCAGTAAAGTTCGTCTATCGTACGCTATGGAGGCGTGGCACGGCCAAGGTCACCACGGCTATAGCTAGGCTTTTCGGACATCGTCTTTCATGCCTGTTCCATTCCTCTCCATTTATGACGTTTTTACATATTTTTTTTTAATTTCTTAACCAGTCGTTTGTTGTCTCGGGGAATCTTGTGTGGGAACACATCTGTGCATAAATTTTAAATTTTCTCAATTCCGTACCATATGGTCCATTTTTTTGCTCTCTGGAAATAGTATTCCATGTAACCAGGGCTTTAAACTAGTAAAATAAATTTAACAGCGATGCGTGTCTCAAAAGTAAACCTTGATTTGACGTCAGTTTACCCTTGTCCCGCGCTATTAGAAGCTCGCGGCGTACTAGAACCGTGCTAGACTCACAGCTTGGAAGGGTTAGACTGTATTTTAGACTGTATTACGGAACCACAGCGCTTCCATTGAAAAGGAAAGCTCAAATCTCACATCATTCGCGTGTCAGTAGTTATAAAACATTGAAAACTCAACGGTGTCCTGCATGGCGAATTTTAGAATTGCTAGTTTTTGTTTAAGATTATATCCGTAATAGTTTTAACATGATAAATTTGTCACCTACTGACCTAGTGGCATTTGATGTATCGTAAATTTTTATGCTTCAGCGATTTCTAACCCATTACTGCTAGGCTGTATTTTTTTTNTTTTTTTTTTAAGGCTAAAATCAAAATTTTGTAGCAGTTTCTCTTCTGGCAATGTGGGACGTAAGTTTAGGGTTATGACCACTTGTTTAATGATATTCCGTATTTGCGATGTCTAATAAACAGGAATTGTTCTAAACATTTCCCATGTGTCGCATAATACATTCTAACATCTCTAGACTGGAATCGCAAACTTTTTATTTATTTTATTTAACCATCCTAACGTACTATCCCTAGATGTCTTGTTGTGGCCGTGGTTGTTTCAACACTGTCACTATCAGTTACACGGCGTGAGAAAACATCAGATTATTTCGGGGCCATTCGTTTAAAAATGTAAAGAATAATGAATTATTATTTAGTTAAGGGAGAATTATTTCTTTAATTTAAAATATAAGGGGGAGGGGTGTTAATACTTTGCTTAGCTTAATGCGAAAAAAAGGACTTCAAAGTAACATATTATTTATCCAGTCATTGTTGCACGTTTAATTTTACCACCTTATTAAGGGGGTTTTCCCAGCATCTTCTCGAAATTCAGAAATTGTTTGGTTTTTGTGCTTAATTCAATAATGTGAAATAAATCGCGTGACAAAGTTTCGTGCAAATCAAACGGTTGGGACAGGAGTGACCGGGAAACGATGAAGGGAGGGGGGCGAGCGGGCGAGGGGGACGACCTCCAGACGCACTGCTAGTGACAATTTGGGCACTTGGCCATGTTTTTGTTATATTACTGTATCATGTGCGTTCATGAGTGTATTAAATGGCGTAGGAACTTTTATATATATATTTTTTAATTTCCGCGTTTTTTGTTATCAATGAGCATTTGCATCAGAATATCCTGGATATTACTGATATCTCAATACCCCGCCTCTGCGACTACCATTAATCTTATATTCTATACTGAATGGTCTTCTCTTCGCGCTCTGGTCATCACGTTTTAAGTTATGAAGCCTCGCTTGCGTATGATCGTATCTTTTTTTATTATTTTCCTTTACGTAATTTTGAAATAAATTTCGTAATACATAGACGCAATCATATTGTCAAGTTACAAAGACGACTTCTAAAATTTTGAAGACTTTTCAACCCAATATCCTCGGATGAATTAGTCGTATCGTCATGATCTAATTGAATCTCGTTGGGCTTCGCGGAAGTGGTAGTTTTTGTTGGAATTTTCGATTCTGTGTTGCTTCCATTTTGAATCTTTCACTCAGCAGTTGAAGTAATTTATTTACTATGTGGTAAGACACAAGCGTTACACAAAATTGTGTAAACATTGCATAGCTAAACTCTTCATTGAACAGGTAACACTATCATCAGCTTGAGTATTGTTCTAAGATTTAAGGAGCAGCTATTTTCGTCAGCTGTAGAGTAATTGCAAACCTTCAGTATTATAAAATGGTTGCGTTCGGCTGCAAAGTGCCGAGCTCGAAGCTTATTCAAGCTATATAAATGAAAATGTACATGTTCGTTTGTTCAAAACATTGAATCTCAATATTCGAGGTTGATATAGTAGTAAAAGTTAAATTGGAATATATGCGTGGGATTCGTATAATTGCTTTTGAAGGACTATTTTTTTACTTGTCAGTTTTGGAGTCTCGATCTGTTGGCAATCAGTAAGATTTGCCTTTTCATTTAGTCGTAGTTTACAGCAACAGCTAGTTAATAATAAAACTTTTATTTTGTTCCAGCTACGCTCTGATGTGGTGCCCCGCACTGCCGAAAATTTCCGTGCCCTGTGCACGGGCGAGAAAGGTTTTGGATTCAAGGGGTCTTCATTCCACCGCATCATTCCTAACTTCATGTGTCAAGGAGGCGACTTCACAGCCGGTAACGGCACTGGTGGGAAGTCGATTTATGGCTCCAAATTCGAGGACGAGAACTTCACTCTGAAGCATGTGGACCCTGGCACTCTGTCCATGGCCAACGCTGGTCCCAATACCAACGGCTCGCAGTTCTTTATCTGCACTGTCAAAACATCGTGGCTCGATGGCAAGCACGTCGTCTTCGGCAAGGTTGTTGACGGCATGGATGTGGTGAAGGCCATGGAGCAGCAAGGGAGTCAGAGCGGCTCCACCAAGAAGGTCGTCAAGATCGCCAATTGCGGTCAACTCTAATACCAAGTTAATCACCCGATCACCATTCCTTGGGCATTCCCGATTTTCATTTTCATTCGGCTTTTTAACTATTTGCTGATATTCAGTGCATAATTAAGTTCACTTCCTTCGTACTGTATTATTTTCCTTATTTACAATAGTGACTCATAATTATCCTGGAGCCATAGACAGGTCATGAACATTTCTTTAGGGCACTTGCTTTCCTACTGTATAGTTTCTAAATATGATTGAATGAACGTCCCATGTGACCACACTGAATTCATGACATGTGTTGTGTCAACGTGCTGAATCTTTAGCTGCGGGCTTGATTTATTCATATTTTCTTCGAATAAATTATTGCTACCGAAAGTCCTAATTTATGCACACTAGTTCTGAGTCCATTTATATATTTGCCCCTTCAGCACTTCAATACAGAACTGTAATACACATTGTACCAAACCTAATCGGTCTTCACGCTTAGGTTACAATGTTTTTCGTACGTGTATGCAAGTCCCATTAAGGAAGAAACGATAGAGCAGTCAACGAAATATAATTTTATTGAGTCGTTCAACATCGTACGAGTGACTAGTCACCGCACACGTCCTTAAATTATCAAAACGTCGAACACACGTTTGAAGCTCGAGGCATTATCTCGCTTCGTGTGGAATGTATTAGATCAATACATTTACCAACAGCTGAACAAGATTTCTGAGCGCAACTACGGCAAGGTTCACTGAAAACTCTCTTCTCCGAGTAGGCTAAGAAGTCCCAAGTGCGGTGTTCCGCCGTCTGACCAAGTACTTGCCGTGCGCCAGCTGGGCTAGAGAGATCTTCAGCCTTGAGTTGTCACAGGATTTGCGCAGATGTATCTGCCCAGAAAAAAGCGCACGTCATTTACAAAGTTACAAATGCAAAATTCCCTATATTTATTGTCTACTGTGCAAGACATCTTTGTACTAATCGTAGCCTACTTACACCTGACAAAATAGTGATATGCCATGTACATCTTCGCAGCTTAGCAATGGTCGAAGTAATTCTTTGTGGATGGAACCCGTCATAAAATGCTGAAAGTACACGACAAAGCAAGAAAACTGTCGGTTTATAACAATTGACTCGCGTCCGCAGAAGTTGAGCAACTACAAATGAACATAACGCCTATGTCCAGCACGATTTATGCAAGAGTAGAATCCAAAAGTCTGCTTAATTACTTACAGTGTTAGCTTCGGCGCAGGAGAGTATTGCGTTAAATCTGCTGCCATCTTTGCAGTCCACCATTACAGCTTGACCCTTATGAAACCTGCCAAAAAAAAGATTAACTAGATTGTTCCATAGAAATAATGAAACGACGGTTTTAGAGCAAAATGCTGAACACATTTCCAGCTTGAACCTCTCGAGTAAGAACGATTTTTCAGAAACTTTCTCTCGAACACAAATGTGTAACTTGTGCATCTTCAATTGTTAAAAAAATATTTAATAAAAGCGCCTATTAGTCAAATCCGAGACAAAATGACTTGTTTTTTTCTCATCGTCTCACATAAGACCCGTCTACACAACCTCAGAAAATTCAGGCTCTGGATAGAATAGTACCAAGTAAAACAAAATTAAGTTCGGGAATTTCCCGTTGTGGTTAACGTTATTGAAATTCCCCGTCAACGTCTTGCAATAATTTCAACCTAAATTGACTCGAACAAAACCACCGAAGTATTGCACAAGACAAAAAATTTTCACAAGTGGCACTATCTCTTACTAGATGTTAAAAATACAATCACTACAATATTCAGCTTGCAAAGGGGCTTTGGAATTTTTAAAATTACATTCAAAATTATAGAACTAATTTAACTCTTCTTAGCTTTGAAAAATAAAAATTAAGAATTTGAAAGAACTACCACATCGCTAAGCTAAAACCATAAACTTGATTGCCATATAACCGTTGACTAGAAAACAATTAAATTTAAACCGTGAATCAATAATATAATAAACATATGTGCATACAAATCAAGTTACATTTACACGAGACCGTCACCAAAACTTTCGTTGGAAGTACACTGGAACCTCCACTTATAAACTCGTCATACGAGCAAATATCTCTCAGAAAATTCATTCTCCATTGAGAATCGCCTTAATCCGAAAGTAGACACAAATTTTCCCACAGTTTTTGCGTTTGGCTAGTGTTCGTAGGTCAGGGCTCCACTGGAATTGAGGAATAACAAGAACGGTTACTCGGATTTTGTCAAGTTAGTCATCAGTGACAAGATAAAGCTTATCGGGTTGGAAATGTTCGTTCAGAAGCTCGTATATTCTGTAATCAGATTTGCCTTTCACTTCATTTACTTCAACGTGTTTTAACGTCCATTTATGATAAACAATGAATGAACAGGTGATGACTCAGCCATGTGGAATTTCGACAAAAACGTAGATACTTCAAAAGAACAGCATTTACAATTATAGCATTCATAGGCACGTTAATCGACTTTAGAATTCGCCTAAAATAATATTTTAAATTCAGTTACATATTCAGTTCAAAGCTATGACGTTACATATAGATACGGCTTCAAATTTCATGTCAAGCTGAATAATGCAAAAAATAATTTTGTGTGTCTCGTCAGCAAATGAAAAAATCTTAGAAATACGTAACTTCTTACCATTTCTTATCAAAATAAAGTTTCCCGTTTTCAATTTTAGGTTCATTGCTGGGGGTGTCGCTGGGGTTCGCTGGATGAGACACTGCGAAAAATGAATAGATAATTTCAGATGATTATCACAGTTAAGCTATTGCATCAGCCCAAAATGTTTTAGAAATATTCGAAGACATCACAACAATATGAAAAATTAAAAGAACGAAATCAATATTATTATTAGAAACCTAATTTTAAATTTCTTAACTACGCGGAATAGTATGCGGTTTCACCAGAGTGCAGAGAAGGTACTATGTACTGTAGAATAGAATAAAGAAACTGGGAAGCTATGCGCAAGTTTTGTTGCCGCACAGTATCCTCGGCGCATAGAAACAACAAGTTAAGAATGGAGGCGAAGAAAAGACAAAAGAAGGGATACCTCTAACGCGTGAAAATTGAAAGTAAAGTGGGTATGAAAAATAGAAGTTCCGGAGGCCTATCTGTAGCTTAGGTAACCTAACAAAGCCCCTCTTTAGTTTCCTTAGCCTATGATCAACAAACCTAACCTATGCCTATTGCCCAACCTATGCCTTTAAAGGGGAAATGAAATCAATAAATATGCGATTCGAAAATATTCGCGCAATTAAAGCCCTAATAAACAACACAACGTGATCCAAGAAAAATAAGGTCCACTCAACTACGAAACTGACCACACCATATGTCCCTCTTTGTACCTAGTATAACATATTCAAAAAGATTGCTAGTATAGGATGACCCATAGGTTCCGCTACACAGCTGACTTAGGAAATCCTACATGTTGCTCGCAACCTCAATGTACGATAAAAGTTTACCAGGTCAAAGACAATTTCTAATTAGCTACTAATTCATGATCTATTCCTACATTCAAACTTAATAAAAAGAAAACTGATATTCCCAGTTGTATTTTTTATTTACACGAGTAATACCTGCACGAATACTGCATCAACCAGCAGGTTAGTACGAAATTGAGTGAGCAAACATCACTGTTCCTACACAGCCGTGTCCAGAGCCATCGCGCTGAAGCCTCTCGATTTCGCGAGTCCGTGTATATTTAATGTTGAGCATCAGTAGCTACTAGAGGATTATAACTCAGATAGCCGACTGTATTGAATTTTTTTGTGAGCCAGCTAAAGGTCCCATGATGTTAAAGACCTCATGTGTGAGGTTTTTGTTTTTCTAAGATCTTTCTTTTAAAGTTAGTTCGTTTCGCGAGACCTCCTATACACACCATTTCAATTATAGTGACTCGTTAACTTGCTAAACAACAAGCACAGTACATCATAATGATTTTAATTGAATTTCGAGATAACAGTTTATCTTTATATTATTATAGTTAAATTCAATAAACACTATTTTATGCAAGTTTCCACCTAAACTAAAGGACGCCAAAAACCTGAGTCACCAGCGTTCAAATTGAAGCGCGTAAAAAATTGGTAAATTTCAATAATGATAGATTATTAACCTCTGCATCACTAGTGTTGAGATGTTCAGTAATACCAAATCCCGACGAGCAATTATACTGAAAAATACTTCCACAAAAAATTCCCGTAAGTAGTTTTAACAACAGATTTCACATACAACCATTTTCAATTTTGATAAAACCAAGTTAAGCAAGTACTTTCTCAAAAACTTGCACAGCTGTAGGAGAACCTAACTGATTCTTTGTCAATTCCGAGGGCAAGATATTAGAAGAATAATACTGCAACGTCAAAAGTACGACCACGCAAGTTTCACACCCTAATATGCCTTGCCAAACGTCCTTCTTACAATTGAATAAGTAACAGCACAAGCAACATTATAAGCTTCGTACAGACAGGGCAGTAAGCGTTTTTTCTAAATGTACTGGGACTAGTGATTTCAGTCGGACACGTGTTAAAGAATCGCACGTCAACATCTTTAATAACAACTTTCGGAGTTTTCCTCACTGATTCCTCAGAAATATACATGGTAAACTTTGCCGCGCGCTTTCATTACCTCAACCCAGAATAAATGCATAAAACATACGAGTAAATGTGAACACAGGTGATCTACTGCTGCCCGTCTGTGATTTTCGGAGCTTCCAAACACCTCACCAGTTTGTCTACGAACCGTTCGAATACATGCAGTCACGTCACCATACGTTACACAATTCATGAACCTGACAAGCGCAATGCTGTGTCAAAAGCATGCTGAGGTCGGCACTAATCCCTTATTTCTGTCGAGCACCGTACACGTGGAGCCGTTCATTCAATTTCACACATAGAAAAATACAGTATTCATGTACCTGGTGGCTAATCACTACTTCAATTCACAAGTATCAATATTTATAACAAGCAACGAGTTTAAACAAAATATACGCAGAAAATATAGTGAATTGAAGTGAAAGAATCAATGCACAACTCAATTTTAATTATCAATCAAAATTCACATACATCTAAACATAAAATTTAAAACTGGAATATATTCGAAACATATATTGCAGAATATATATTTTATTTTTGAGTACCGAATGAGGGGCAGCTTACATTTTTGCTTGGCAACAGCAGCGGCCTGCACTGATTTAGCTCTACTGATTATTCTTAAGTCGTCGTCCACCTCGCGCTCCTCCAGCAGCAGCTGCAGGGTCGTGTTGACTGGCTTGCGGCGCTTCTCTACGGTGGGTGTGGGCTGCGTGCCGCGGTGTCGCAGCTTCCTCGTCGACACCGCCTTGTACTAACAACCAAATTGAAGCTCAAACACCTTTGGCAGCAATATCAATTACCAAAAACGTGTTTTGGCTGCTAAATGCTGAAGGTCAAATAGCATTTAATGAATATACAATGGAACTAAAAATTGATATATCAATGTATGAAAACTACTCTATATCAACCAGCACTGAAATCATAAACAAGTTGATACTTAATACAAAAAATAAATGCACAATAGGAAATTAATATCCTTAATACCCAAAAATGCAACAATACAATAGGCAAATAATTTTAATGTAATAGGCAATTATCCTTTTCTGTTTCATTATATTATCAATCCTCATCCTACCCAACTAGAATAAACATACATGTACTTGATATGGAATACCTACTTTTAACATGGACTATAAAATCATAACTATCAAGTTTTGGTCCAAAAGCTAGCACAACCAAGAATTCCCCTCACCTCCATAGAATCCCCATTTAAATCCAGGGAAAATCTTTCTTGTTCAATAACCTTTCTCTTTTCCTCTAATTCCAAGAGAAGATTTTCCTTTAATTCTGCTTTCTTTTCCTCAAAGTCTCGAAGAGCAAGCTGTTTTTCTAAAACATATTCACTCTCGGCCTGTTGTATTTCGATGTCCTTCCACATCTCATTCATGCGCAACCTGAAGAGATAATTAAAAAATCTCTAAGAAAATTAACATAATCAGCAAATCTATCTTAAATCAATTTCTCTCATAGTTAAAAAGTAGAAATTGCAGATTTAATTGCTACCATAATATTGTCTAGTGGCTATGGCTATTACAAGCCAAACTTCTAATTGAGATAATTTTAACTGAAACATGTAGCTGGAATACAAAATTAGATATCACAGATTCCAATTAGAAACATTGGTTATAAACAACTCTTATTAAAAATTCGATAGACAATTAAAGAAAATTCGTAACACTGAAAAGAAAACTTGTTTGCATTTAATTGAAACAGGCTGCTCACTTCCCCTCCCCTAACGTGCTCCAATGAGGAGCATTACCTACACTCTTGCATCATTATTATTAAAAAGGTTTGTACTTTAATTGTCCAAATTTACACATTTATAATTTTTACAGAGTATCACCAACATTTAAATCAATATTTGTAAGACTCATAAGAGCAATAAACAGCAGCATGCTCAGTAACAAGTTCACCCTCATTTTCTTTTGCCAAACTACAAAAAATACAAGCAGTTGCTTGAAATTTTAATATCAATCATAGAAGAGCTTTCATTTCCTTACAGTGACAGAAGGAAGTTGAATTTAATTTTATTATGTAACTATGTTGCAGGTGATTACCGATACACTGAAATGAGCTGAAGTAGAGGTGTAAGCAAATATCTTATATTGTCATGAGCATGGCATCTTTATTGGTCAAAACTTTTTCAGAACAAACTGAGAATTCAGAGTATTTATATATTTCTTTCTATAGCTAATTTGGTCATAAGGTTAATACAATACATTTATAATTGGAAAAATAAACTAGACAAAGAAAATTCTTTATCATATTTTGCTGATGCTATGCAGTAGAATCCTGGCCATTTGTAAAACCCATTTATGGTCACACATATAGAGAATTGTGTAATTACTGAACAAGTGTGGGTTAAGTCATAGTTACCTTTCTTTATGAACTTGATCCACCTTCTTTATTTTCTTACGGTACTCTGGATGTGTGTGCTCTTCGAGCTGTGCCAACTGCCCCTTCAAAGCTTCTAGTTTGTCATGGTACACTCTGAGGAAAGTAGAACTATGTAGTGAGGCATAATATACATTATGGACACAAATTGGATCTATCGACTTTTCTTCTACCACTAAACTAAAAATTATAGCAACAGCAATAATTGAGAGCTGCTGCAATAGTGCTACTATTGTCATTCCAACTAAAGATAATACAGAAGTATGCATATAAATATGTAAGATTATGTAGTGCTTGCCACTGTTGATGTAGCATTTCAGTGCTGGTAGCCTGATATCTCATGAAAATTACAAATTGCTGGAAGAAATGGAAATGCAAATTGCAACACAATTAGCTACGTGCTTGTGTTTACAAACCACAATAACAGAGACTGAAATAGAGACAGAACTGCTCAAGAAAATCCATACCTACACCTATTAACCACACTTAAGTGACACACTAACAGTAATGACTAGGAGTTAAACAACAAAATATAGACCATTACCTGTTGAATACATATAAAAATACTTAATTGATTGCAAGAACATTCCATTGAGAAAATAATAGTTTTATTACAATCATAACTTTGTTAATATGATGCAGATAAACAGAACTGAAATAGGTATACAATTAAAAAATTTGCTGGACATATCAAGATAACCCTTTACTGATGAAATACTCACTGTTCTTTCAATCCTGCAAACCGGTCTCTCACACCTTCCTCACTGTCATCAGAATCTGAATAAGCATAGTGAGGCTGATATGGATCTAAGTCCTCCATTATGATTAATGCAACTGGTCTGGAAAAAAGTGATGCAAATTGAGTAGAGTCTTAGAAGCTATGGTATCTAACAGCAGCCAAACAGAAAAGATGCAAATAAAAAATAATACAAAGAAAACATATCATTTTCTCAAGTTTTGAAAAGCAAAGTTTCCAGGCATAACAAAACATTTAATTTCAAATATTTTACTAATACCTATACCTATACAAATTGAGATGATCTGTACAACAATAAGAAAATGAGTGAAATATATTTTCCACTGTTGTCTAATGTCTCATCCCAGCCATGGATTGAATTGAGGAACAGAATATGTTAAAATCATGCCTGAAAAAATATTTGTGAGTACTTGTGATCTGAAGCGATTGATTTCTCTATTGTAGTCGTTCAGGGCTATTCAGGACATTCGGGTGATTTAGGTTGGACATCCCAAACTACATAGGTAATGACTGAAGTGCCGAACCAGGTCAAATTTCTTGAATTCAAAATCTGGATTATAAATTTCAATATTTTTTATATCTATCTGGTTTAAGTAAAAGTTTAGAGAAACTGATTGAAGTCCTAAATAATATCCAAATAATAATATTTTTCCATTTTTTAACACTGGTTCTGTAAGGTCAGGAGAGAAAAATCTAAATGTAAAAAATAAATAAAAATTATATTTCAAGCACATTGAAGTTGGCTGTGGAGCTCCACTACCCAAATTTATTTTCTTCTTCTAAAAAAGGAGGCAATTTTCATAACCCAAGGTAATTCAGTACTCTTTACTAAGGTAATTTCAGATATATAACACATGTTTAACATGGATTTAGACTAATTAGCCTATAAAATGTCTAAAATATTGATTCTTGTACTAATTGATGAGTACTTACAGGTACTTGCACATAAGAAGCTGCCTTTTGACTAATAGTGTGCCAATTAATCAGCAAGAATAGGAACTTTTGACAGGATTTAGCATCAGCATAGGGGACACAATAAAAATTGCTTATGTCAATTCCTACTACAGTTGAAATGTACAATATTATTAGGAACAAGAAATGTATTAATTTTAGGGAAGCATGTATGAAAGTTGAAGCTTATTATCATCAGTTCATACATACAGAGTGTTCAGGATAACTTTGAGAGTAATTCAATTTTTCATTTTTTCAGATTGGTTGAAGATATTTACTAACACTATCAGTCATTGAAGTTCTCTAGTTTATTCATGCACAGGATGGCAGCAGGGATAGACAACTGAAAACCACTGGAAAATTTAAAGAAAATAACCTGTATTATGATAATGCATGTCAGTCATAAAAATAATGAAATTAAGGATGCTGCTCAGTGCTCTACAGAACATTGTAAAACCATTCAAACATAAACTGGTGAATTACAGTGGAAACTGCAGGGCTGTGGCAGCAGAAAACAACAAATGATCAACAAAGAACAAATCAACATACAAAAGTGTTGGAGGACCTAAGCATTGAAATGCAGATTTTGGCATGTGAATTGGATGTTTCATCCTGTACCATGAAACTGGAACTCAATGAAGACCTTAGCAACTACTCATACGAACATTGTAGAGGTCAACTGCTCACATAAAAGATAAGAAAATTATCCAACAAAGGCAAAGAAATTTCTGAACAAAATAAAATATTCTGCTAAACTAGAGGCACTCTGTTTCTTTTTCGATGATAAAAACTTGTTAAAATTACAAACACAACACTCAGAAATAACAGGTGGCTTGCCTAGAATCCAAAATATACAAAGGTACACCTCATGTCATACATACCATATCTCTGTAACACATTGAGCGGCCATGCATATTTACAGGGGTGTTCAGCT
>VOMN01091037.1:0-14609 GCA_014899125.1 Orchestia grillus | reverse complement strand
AAAAAAATTGGAAATATTTTAGAGGCGAACGGCTATCCCTAAAATTAATAGAATAAATTTCAAGTCCAACCTAACGCGAAAAAGACTAAAATGAACGGAACCATGTTAGGTAAATTTCTGCTCCCTACATTAAAGGAACTACCGAGAGAGTAAATCAACTACTTAGCAAATATAATTTCCGAATCGCTAGCAAGCCGAACAATGCTCTGCAGTCCAAATTAAGTAACAGCAAATAAGAGTGTGTCAAATCTTCAAAGACCAATGTTCAATATTGAATTAACTGTATCGATTGTGATATCGCTTATATTGGAGAAGCCCGCAAAAGGTAAAGGAGAGACTACATGAACACCAAAAAAATATCGACACAGTTAACTTTACTCTCTCGTTGACCAGCATAGTTAAAAAAATGACCATCAAATAAATCGAGACACCCACAAAATTTTGATATCAGAAAAAAAACGTTAGATCTCGATAACTTCTAGAAGCTTTTTATTAACACAATTATCAAAATTCTCACGATTGAAATGTCGAATTGTCCTAAACTTGTAACAGAATTACCCAGTTGTGTAAATTTAGTTGGTCAAGTATTCTCTGACTTTTTTCTATCTAGTTTAAGGAAAAAAAGTATTGTATCCCAAAAATTGTATTCGCGTATGCTAGGTACCCGATTTGCCCAAATCTCTTGCATTTTCAGAAATTTCGTTTCCTTGAAACCGCTTTGTGCATAGCAACCCAAAAGCTCGTGAAAAATAAACTTGTCTCAGAAGAAATTCTTCACCATTCATGAAAAAAATTCTTATATACAAGGTATTTTGGAAAAGGTAACCCAACCTAATATATGAGATTTTGCTTACTGCGATAAAAGTTATCCATTCATCATAAGAATGTACTATGGTAAATCTATTTTTCTCGGGCACTTATACTAGTGTAAAAGAGCTCCCCGCATGGCTGTGATCGCACCTCTAAATTCCTGCTGAGATTCTGAAATTCTCCCAAGCAGTATCTCTTCTTCAATAAAAATTACCAAACTCTGCCATATATCAGAGGGTTGTATATTTTTAGCATGTTTTAGGACGTTGTTTTAAACAGGTTAATTAATATTTACCAGTCATCAAAATTATTGCTTTATTCAAACGTTTCTTTGCTGGCTCAGTTGTGGTGAGAGGGTGAGCTGCGAGTGGACGCAAGCTCCTACTGCGTGACAATTGCTACCGCTGGACTAGATAACCTGTGCAGCAGCTGCACGAATGCCAAGGCGCTGAGCCGCTACCGCTGGACGACATAGCCTGCGCAGCAGCTGCACGAATGCCAAGACGCTGAGCCGCTACCGCTGGACGACATAACCTGCGCAGCAGCTGCACGAATGCCAAAATCGCATATTTTTCAGTGCCAGCACGCACTGCGCTATGAATAGCAGAATCTCGTTAGCAAGAGAAGTGGAAAGCCTTCGTGCATTAGTATTATGCGCATTTCATTTAACGGTTCCCTTTGTAGCCAAAGGTTATTAATGGTCGTTGGATTGCCAATCTTTTGAAACATCGTTCATAAATATCGTTCAAAATCAATTTTGCGCAGCCCAGTGAACGTCTTTGCCTGATTTTCAAACAGAAACTCACTTTGTGTCGTACGGAAATACCAACGCGATGCCTCCTCTCTGTGCAACAGACTCTCTAAAGGTAGCACACGAAACAGAGTGCTGGAGAGACGTAAAACAAAGTTAAAAGTTTGATTAACGCACTGGATGAACCATGGTGTCCTTGAATATCGATGCCATGAAAATAATTGAAGAGTGGGCTGTGGTGCGAAGGCCAGGTCGAGCTGCGCGTACAGACCTAGAGAACCAAAGCAACTACCGGCACACGATCGTCGAGCGTCACATGCAAATTGACTGAGGCAGCCCCCAGTCGCCGGAATTCATTGAGGGAGCTTCAAGCAATGGAATCGTCAAAGAATTAAGGTAAGAAGTATTAGTGGAAGAAAGATTTGACAGGAGCCCGGGGTTCGGAAATTTATGTGTCAAAGAAATTCGTTAAGGAAATGAAATGCTGCAGAGTCGTGAGTTCTTTTTAGAAGTAATTGTGCTCAGTGGTTGGTTTTGTCCAAATGATTCCAGAAAATGGAAGACTTCAGTAGAAACAGTCTCATGAATTTTAAGGTTGTAGTCACTGACCACAATCAGAAATGTCACTTGACTCTCACATTTTAATTTTAAGGCTGTAGTTTTACTGATTGAAAACCCGATGTACCATGCTCTGTATGTGAATGATATCGGAATAAACGATTTTTCTTTCTTTCTTTCTTTCTTTCATGCAGATCAGGGATATTCGTGAACCGTAAAAAATATGGCTATTGATATCAGCAAGAAAAATTTGGTATGTCACGACTACGGGATTCTTCTATCGGTGAAATTCACGGAGGAAGCGTCATATTGGAAGTTACAATGAGTTCACACGTGAAGGCATACATTGATTTACTCATTGACGAATAATATTTATTAACTCCTAAGCACTGCGGAAATTATCCATACAATTTCGTGCAATTACTCTGAAATGCATGAAGCCCTTAATTATTTTGAGAAGAGTTGATATTTCGCTATCTTTGGACTATGCGAGTGAAATTCGTTCTTGTAACTTTCCAACCAATGCATGAAATAATATATATTCGGAAAAACACGTTTATGACATGCATTCTGTACTAATTACGATGTACATAATTTAGTTTAGTGAAAATGCATCGCATTTACTCTCATATGTAGAGCCATAAGGTACCAGTAAAGAGTGAGAAATAGTCACGCCTAAAGAATTGAAATTTTATACCGACGTCTAACACTTGGATCGAGAATACCATTAAACAATTTAAAAAGGGTACTAACGGTGCCACCTCTAAACAAAAAAAGTCACGGCTTTCTGAAAATAAGGTATATTTTATTTTGCGTCTCCTGCGAAGGGAAAGCGCTCCGTACTTTTCTTGGGCAAACTTAATTTTTCTTTTCACGCAATTTGATGAGGAAATGAAAAAATTTAACATAGTCTGCAGTAGATGATTGTCCTTATGAAAACGATAAATCTAGTATAAGAGGCGTCTTGTCCCTTATTATATATATGTATGTATGATCATATTTCACAGGGTTGCCTAGTGTTAGCATGATTTAGAACGTTGTTTTAAACATGCTAATTAATGTTTACAGGTCATCAAAATTATATATATACATACAATTTTCGTCAAAATTTCGTGCAATTGTTCAGAAAAGCACGATCTTAATTATTTGGAAAATGGTAAATTTTTTACAGAATATATGCATATATTCAATATGGATGGGTTTGATATTGGAATTGTTTTGACGCATATATATACATACACATGTGCATAATAATAATATAATAATTATATGCATATAATAATTATATATATATAATAATTTAATAATTATAAATATATAATAATGTAATAAATATATATATATATATATATAATAACTATATATATATAATTATAACGTGTGTGTAACCGATGTGAAATATCATTTTCGGTAAGTTTGTGTTCCCCACTGCCGGGCCTGCGCTCCCAACAGATTGCGTTGATAAGTGATGGACCCAAAAATCTTGACCGGGAGAGAATTTCCGGGCCGAGGAAATTGCTGAATCATCTCGAGTCGATCGATAAGATATGAAGTAAGCCTCTGAAATATTTCAAGTCAGCGTATGAGATGTGACGCTAGTCAAAGAGAGAGTCAAATCGTCCCAACATTTCGTTAAAGAGCAGTTTGGACTGGACGGTTTTGATATTGCAATTGTTGCATCAAATTAAGTTTTATATGCTGATGTTAACATCCTTTTAACAGAGAAAAAAAACATCAACTTGCTCAAGATTCATACTGCGCAACTATTTTATTGAGTAACTTCAGCACGTACCTTTTGAAAAACATCAGAACGAGATAGTGATGCAAGTCTGTACCACTTGGTACAATCATTAGACATATTTAACCTTGAGATGCTTTATGCATCAAACTCACGAACGAGGTTCTTGTATCATTGCTCAAATTCGCTGCACTTTTGTCTCCCTGAGGGACAACAAATAACCACATTGACAATAATGCCTAGTTCAATCTATGTTTAACTTTCGATCGCGTGAACAGTTTTGGTATAAGTTTTTTGGACTCTTGGAGTAGGAGCAGAATGTTCTTGAAATGTTGGAGGCTTTCAGCTATTTTACAAATTTTGTCATATCGCTTCACGGTGCGAGCAGACCTTATGCCTAAATTCTCCAGTTTCTCAAGCCCTACTAAATGGTCCGTTCTCCTTTGGTGCCTCTAGCTTATAAATTAAAGGAACAGCCCAGGCTGGGAACTTTTTTTCTCCTATAGGGCGATCACTTAAAATTTGGCACACATTTGTAACTCGTTGAAAGGAACACAGTCTCTTCGTACGGCATTTTTCAATTTCTCGAAAAAATGAGCTAGTTGTAAAAATCTATTTCGATGAATTTTCAGTTTCCGACTCAAATTTTTTCCAGTTGAACGATGGGGCTGCTTGTAATCGATGCATTTTTATGTAAGAAAGCAAAGAAATTCATAAAATTTTGGAGAAAACGAATAAGAATTATTTAAATGAAAATTAACCTGTTAACGGTCACTGCCCCAGTGGCCGGTGTTGCATTCACACGGTATGTGTAATCGACAGTGACCGTGTGAATGCAACAACTACGCGGACATCATATGATATCAATACCCATTAACATGTTAAAAAAATTAACGATTCAATGCCCACTTTTATATCAATAACTTTTGCGTAATTTCAAAATTCGAAAAAATGAGGCTGGTTCTTTTCTACAAATTCTTTTTACAAATTTCCATTTTTGGGTAAGCAGTTATGGAAATTGAATTCCTCAAGACTCAAAACACGTTTTTCAGGAGAAAGATATATAAAAAAATATTTCATTTTTATAGAGTTCAATACTAATTACCAGAAAAAGATGCTTTTCATATATTATAAAACCAGTCTGAAATTATACTAAGTGCTGTAACTGTTGCACTGCACGTGAGTTATAGAAGGATAGTGGGAGGGGGGAGGAGTTTGACGCATGATCATGGACTGAGCTGCGCTGAGGCGAGCGTGAGCTCCCTCCCGATTCATGTGCCCGTTAGGTTAGGAGCATTGTCAGTGGATTTTATACTACAACAATACATAGTTTGCGAGCAAATAAAATGTAACATCATCAAAATTATATTTTTCTCTCTCTTTGCTCTTAGCGCAGCCGGTTTTGCAGGTACAGTTTCCAAATTTTGGTGCGTAACGAAATATGTAACAAAAGATATTTTGCAATAAAATCTCATTTTATAAAAAACCCTTCCCAACGGTCACGTCAAAAAGAATCAAATTAAGATATCATAGTCCTCTTAGTTTTTATCGGTTTCGAGCTTAATATTGAAATATTAATGCTTGAGCATGCGGAAAAATTCCCTGCTTTCTCCAAAACACCGTGTGCACAGACACGGACACGCCGTAACCCGAACTGGTCCCGCTTGCATCAGGTCAGGAGTTTCATCAACATGCCGCCACGTCAATTCTGACGTCGTATGTGTGAAGTTAAATCTCCGGAGGTATGGAGAACGTACGCAGTACTGATGAAAATTGAGCCCGGTCACTATAGCCCTTAGATATTTGTTTTAATTTATTCAAATTTGACTTTACCGGGAAGGCTGGACGTGAATTGGTCACTTCAGACGGTCTGACGACAGGGAAGCCGAGTCCACTGCGGACTTTGAAGAGATGGTGGATAATGACATCTCCATGAGGACCATTGCGAGGGAGATGAAGGAGGGTAACAAGCTCATCAGGCAGAGCAGCGGGACACTTGCGTCAAGGGTCTCAGAAGATGAGGCCAACATCAATGGAAACAGGCTCGTGAAACTCGAAAGTTCTTACTGTTTCTAGACATTATGTTGTGGTGTGTGCTGATATTTTTAGGCTGTTGAAAAAGCTGAAGCTGTGAGTGCGGCTTCCAAACTCTATGGGTTTTACTTCATACTCTGTGCAAAATAAAACGGGATGGCGGTGAGTGGGTCGAAATGTATAGAGGTACTTAATTACGGTAGTCACAGGAAACTCTATTCAAATTGTTTTTAGTCCAGTTTTGTGTGTTATAGCCGCTGTTACGAAATGCTAATAATTGTGACACACATATGTTTAGTTTAGAGCAACATTCGCAAAATTAGAATTAGTGCTCACCCTCATTCACTGCTGAATCGTTGTTCTTATCCTTATGCTCAATTTTCGGTCTCATGTTGAAGTACGGAAGCAAGTGTGGCAGTCTCTACCACACTTACATCAACTATGGCACTTGTCCTATGCCCGTCAGGTGGAGCTTAGGCACCCGATGTGGGACTGGGAAGAACATCATTCATTTTACTAACACTTACTGCGCTTACTTGCGTGCTGTCTGGACCCAATCACGAGATGGGACACGCTTTGCTCTGCCGGTTTGTGCCACTCAATGCGAGCGGAGCGCCCGAATGCAGGCCGAGTTTTGCACCCTGTCTCTCCCTCACAAATGTGCTACGCCAAGGAAACACGGCAAAATTTCTCGCTTTAATACGTAACATAGAGTATTTTTTGTATGAGTGCCATGCCTTTCCTCAAATGCGTTTAGGATAACTGATGAAGCACTCTAAGGAGTTTTGTGTCTCGCTTCGAGTTAGAAAAGGAAAGGATGAAACAGTTCATTTTCTTGAAATTCTATTCATTTCCCTTGAACATCAAAACATGCAGAAAAAATATATCATTGCTTTGTTTTTTAAGCAACTATTGGCTTCAGGATTTAAAATTAGATTTTAATCCGGTAACAGGAGTAACAATCAACATCATGGCACTTCGATCAATTATTTGGGTGGAGTCTCTGAGTAAACTTAGGTACTGGTCACCAATGGCAGAAGGCTGGGTCATCTTGAGCCCTGTAAAGCGTACAGAAATTGGAAACATTAAAAAATCGTTTTACCTCTGCCTGTCATGTCTCATATAACTGAACGAGAGGCATACAGGGGGCCGGCTCTGTGAGAAATTCGGGTACAGGCTGCGACGAATTAACTGCTGGAGAATTTTAGTACTCTCAACACATGAATGCCGGCGTTAATCACACTCGTACTAATATGCACTACCACTTACACAGATATCACATGCTTCTACTTGTTTCGGCCTTCAATTAAATGCTACAAATATATATCTAATTTTACGCTCCATTTGGATGTGAATGGAAGCACAATGGCACAATTGGTTTGGATCAGGGACAACAATTGATTCCTGAGGGTGTTTGAGCAACAGGCTCTCGTTTTACATTTCAGAAAACAAGAGTTTACATTTCAGAGTTTACAGAAGTTTGGGAAGTTTACATTTCAGAGTTTGGGCAATAATTTTGTGTATTGAAAAGCGACGGAATGACGGGTTCCTAAGCCCAAGTTTTCCCTCGCAGACGCCAACTTAGTTCATTACTTGCATGGCATCGCAAAATGTACAAAAGCCATAGTTCACGACGACCTCTTGTTTCGAAAGAAAAGTTTATGATTAAAAGCAACTTTATGCATACAAGTGCAGGTCAATAACACAACAGGCTATTTTTCAAAGATTGTTTCAAGTTGGAGAAAAGAAATCAGTAGCCGTAATGACGATCTGATTGCTTAATTAAGTTATGGAGCACAGCGGGAGAGGGGGGGACTGACAAGCAAGAAGTCGACTGCTACCCTCTAAATTTTCAGACCTTTTTGATCCTTAGTTGAAAAATATGTGGCAATGCAATGAACGATTATCAGTGACATACAAAACGCTAACTTGAGCGTATGTGCACAACATTACTTTCAACTAGGCGAAGAGTAAATAGGTGCTTCTCTTTGGATTGAGAACTCATACAGGGGGCAATATAGCGCTAGCGTTGTAATGCACCATCGAACTAATATCAGTCGGCAGTATAGCACTAGCACTGTAATCCATCATCGAACTAATATCAGTCGACAACATAGCGCTAGCGTTGTAATACGTCATCGAACTAATATCAGTCGGCAATATAACGCTATAGCGTTGTAATACGTCATCGAACTAATGTCAGTCGACAATATAGCGCTCTAGCGTTGTAATACGTCATCGAACTCATATTAGTCGGCAATATAGCACTATAGCGTTGTAATACGTAATCGAACTCATATTAATCGGAAGTACAACACTATAGCGTTGTAATACGTCATCGAACTCATATTAGTCGGAAGTATAGCACTATAGCGTTGTAATACGTCATCGAACTCATGTTAGTCGGATGTATAGCACTATAGCGTTGCAATACATCATCAAACTCATATTAGTCGGCAGTATAGCACTATAGCGTTGTAATACATCACCGAACTAATATCAGTCGACAATATAGCGCTATAGCATTGTAATACATCATCGAACTCATATTAGTCGGTAGTATAGCGCTAGCGTTGTAATACGTCATCGAACTCATATTAGTGGGCAATATAGCGCTATAGCGTTGCAATACATCATCAAACTCATATTAGGGGGCAGTATAGCGCGATAGAGTCGTATTATATCCCCGACCACAGGCTCGCAGAAGTTAGAATTAAGAAGCGGCTAATTAGAGGGAACGTTTTGAGGTGCCCAGCCTCACGCCGCAGCTGCCTGCATCTCGCGTGGCGGTGTTGACGATCGAGCTGAGGACAACCGCTCGGCTGCCCAACGGAGGAAAGCAGGGCGAGAAATCTGAAACATGAAGCTCATAGGACTTTGTCCTTTGATTTAACCATGGAAAATTTGTAATTAGATTAAATATATTGTCGCGGGAGAACAACAGGCCATGGTGAATAGATGCACGTTTCAAAGGAAAGCTCAGAATCGACTGCAGCTGCCCATAATGAAGAGGTTGTTATTATTATTATTATTGAGAATTGGGGCCTTGAACTTGTCAACAACGCTGTATTCAATTGAATTTGTCTTTTCTTTGTCATCGCCGAATACAATAGACTAATTTAAATATGTTATGTTGCTACAGTAGCAAACTAACTAATAATTTTCAACGTGTTCACGCAGATGGTCTCTCAAATTCAGTCGAATATAAATTTAAATTCAGTCGAATAACATTTCATTCGAAAATTTAGTCGAATTTAAATTCAGTCGCATAATATTTCATTCGAAAAGTGTGAATTTTATAAATCAAGGTAAACAAGAACGCTAAAACGAAAATTCGGCTAGTATGAGAATTGGAGGGCCTCTGTGACTCAGGGGGAAAAAGAATGAACTAAAACCTTGTAAAAGCAGCAGTTTCTTTTAAATTCCAGGAGAGCATCGGAAATTATAATTGAAGGCAACATAGCAAGAGATCTGACACAAGAGAAAGCAGCGAGTTTTGAAAATCAAATTTGATGCAGGGCAGCATGAGATCTGACACAAGAGAAAGCAGCGAGTTTTGAAGATCAAATTTGATGCAGCGCAGCATGAGATCAGACACAAGAGAAAGTAGCGAGTTTTGAAGATCAAATTTGATGCAGCGCAGCATGAGATGACGCTAACGCAAACGAGAGCAGCGAGTGTCCTGGTGAGCGCATCACGGCCTCCGATGTCCACGAAAAGATACGTAATCTAACTTTTTCGTCCACCTATCGATTAATTGAAAACGTAATTCATGTAAATGCTTGGGTGGCCAAAATTATAACATAGGCTCCGGCGGAAATGTTTGGTTGGGTACTGGTTGTGCTTCCAGAAAAAACCTAATTTCATGAAAAGCAAATTTGAATCTGAAAAGACCTTCGAGTGATAATCGGCCTTTACAAAATAAAATTGATACGTCTTTCGAAAGTCTCCGTCTTGTGTTGTAGTTATTCATTATTTGAAAATCAAACCTTCGCCTTTTTGTAAAACAAAACAAAATGAACTATATTCCTATGTTCCTAAATATACGGTCCACATACAAGGTTCCTATAGAATACCAATTCGTGTAGAAAATTGGAAAGTATTTCATATCGAAAACTACGATGTAGGACAAAGCTCTTTAATGTGTGGCAAGTTAAATACGGTCTTTTTCACATGTGCTAACGTAAATACAAGAGTAGTTGTAGTAGTAGTAGTATTGAATTTAGCAGTGGTTAAGTAACTCGGACTATTTCGTACCGAAAGAGAACGGACCATTTAGTACGGACTTCAGAAAAATGGGGAATTTGTGCATAACGGGCGTTCTCACACTGGATCCCGTGCTCGTAGAAACAGCAAATTAAGAAAGAAGGGAAGAAAAGATCAAGAATAATCGTCGAAGAAGTCATGAAAATGGAAGTAAGAAAAAAAGTGGGCACGAAAGATGTGTCCCGAAGGCCTATCTTCAGCTGAGGTACTGCTTTTTTCTGGGTTCGACAGTCGACGTTAGCATAGTGTAAATAAAGCTAACCGTATTGCCCATCCTACGCCGTCTGAGGAGACGTAAATAAAACGACTACGACTATTTCATAGACGATACGTTTCGTTCAAAAACTCTTCACGTACAAGATGATTTTTAATTGACGGGATCAAAAAGAATCTATAATAAGCTTTGCAATAATCGAAGGATTTTGAAAAACTGAAAAGCAGAAGAATCCTGAAACTTGCCAGTTTAATTCTAATTACTTATTGAAGACGATAATCTTTATATGCAGAGGCTGTTCATTACGGCACTAGTGAGTTCTGGTCCAATTCACCGGATCTCTGCCTCGATGGATGCCTTGAGTTGGTGAGGTAGATCTGTCGGCTTAGCACCGTAAACTCTTCTCTTCAGGTATCTCCTAAGGATACAATGAGATCAAATAAAACTCGAGTGTCTCAATACTTCATAGATGCTTAGTTTTCAAAAATCTGTGCGATTTAATAGGGGTTGATGAAGATTCTTTTGGTCTCGTTATTAAAATCACTCTGTACATGAAATCATAACGATGTTTCTATAGTTACATTTAGAGAGGTGTCCTTGATTCATTAGATATAACTTCCTAGCATTGAATGACCTTCATCCCGAGGGTAGTGCTTTGCCCAATTAAGTAGCAACACATAACTCGCTAGCACTTGGCTAATTATCATTTTATTTTTATCAATTTACTTTTCACCGTAGCATAGCAGTGTTACGTAACTAATATTCTTTCTCCCGTAACGAATTACAATCGAGCACCGTCAACTCGCATCTGACAATAGTGACACAAATGCTGGCCTAATACTACAGGTGAAGATGATAAGGAAAGTGGTCACTACCACCACCGTCGGCCATGACCGTAGTCCAGTAAAGTCTTTCTGAAACCTCGCTCTAGACAGTATCGCACCTTGCGTTGAAATCCTCTTCAGCAGAGGCCCAAGCTTCGTTCAAATCCAGAGCAACAAGAGTCTGGAGCGGCTTCTGGAAAAGATCTATCTGAGGCTGAAGCCATAAAGCCTGAATTGAGGACAATCAGCTGATCCGTTGGTCAAGCAAGCTGTCATTTTTTATCGTTGGCGGCCGGGAAAGTTCGGCGGGCGGACCAAAGTTGTCCGATGGAATGGACGGACGTTCGAAGTTTACGTCAAGCGATTAAGGAAACCCTGAGCGAACGCCAACGATAAGCTGCTGAGCGTGAGAGTCCCGAGTTCCCGTGAAATTTTGCAGAAGTTGATGGAAACCATGACTTTATCCTAGTAAATACTAGCTCAGAATTTAGTCCATTTTGCAAGACTTTGAACGAAACTAGTATAAATACCGAAAACGATATTTTTTTGTCGTGAGAGCCACGCAAGTATGCCGTAAATTAGGGAATCAATTTCTGTTCCATAAGTCGACACTGTTAAGACATTCTGAGCTGCCACTTCGAAAATTGGGAGAAGCAACACAAGTTTCACAGCTTACAATTCTTTCGCTTTGCTCTCCAGGGAAAACAAAGTACGGAGTTTCTCCGAGTTTTTCAAGGGCGCAAACTGGCTCCGATTTGCTGGTGAAAACGTAGTGAATTTACAGCTTTTTCGACCGTTTACATAAAGTTGACGCCAATTCTAGGACACCGACGCTTCCACCTAGCATCTTCCATGACCAAGCACACCCTCCTAACACATTTAGTCTCACTGCGTGAAGCATCGCAATTGAGGCGCCGACAAAACGCGTGATGCAGTATTTGTGGCAGGAAATGTTCCATGTGCTTATTAAATACAATTTAATAGCGGTTAAAATTCTTCTCATAGTTTGCAACAAGCGCTCGAGAATTTGAAGGTATTATAATGAAACTCGAAACTACTCAGATAAATAATATTTCTAATCCATCGCAGTCTATATACAGTAGATCGAAAACCGTCTTCCAGAAGCGTGCCGCCAGTTCCTCGTAAAAACCTAAATGCAGCCTCATCGCACGTATACCTAGAGCTACTGCAAGCTTTTTTAAAAGCTAAATCCAGCCTTATCAACAAAATATTTCGATCGTTGTAGGGTTTAAGCTATAATAATTCGATGCCCCCCTCACAGCGTGCACATCCACTGAGAGTTTGTAGGTACAAGTTCACCTGTCCAGGTCACCAGCGCAGTTTACAGCGACTGCTGCTCTGGGCCAGGGGTACCACTCCCCACACGTACGTGACGAAGATATGCTGTCAGTTGTGCCACCCAGCTCCTGAGAAAGTACCGTTCTCATACGAGCTAATGGTAAATTCGTACATCCCAAGCGACCAATTCCAAGAGCGCGTTAGACTCGCTGTTTTAAGCACTGTTTATGCAGACGGTATCACGGTGGAAATGTCAGCCAATGATAGGTATTTCGTGAGGTATTCATGGTGGAAATTTCAGCCAATGATAGGCATTTCGTGAAGGTCGTGGAATGAAGGTTTCGCTTTTTTCAGTTATTCAGCTCATATCAGTAATAGCTTAGGTGTTTTTCTTCAAAATACTGAACAGGTTTACCTACTTTCCATCCTGCTCCTAAACTTTTGCACGATTGAGAAAAAATAAAGCTAATTAGCAAACTTTTCATGTGCATCACTCGCGCCTCTTCCGAAAACATTAAAACGTATACAAGCAACCAGAGTTTAAAAGAAAGGAACGATAAACATCGTAGATTCATTTCCAGTAAAACAAAAAACGAGTAAAATACCCTCAAGTTGAACCTGTTGGGGGCGCAGAGAGTTATTTTTGGACGTTCATTTTTTCTCATAGCAGAATAGATGTGAGGATCATCTGCAAAGCCGTGTGGAACTCTATGGTCTCCATTCTCTGGAGACAACCGAAATTTCCGGTTAATTCTTAACGCAGTTCCAAAATAATCCAGACCATCCGGGCTTGCAGTTATCAAGCCTTAGGCTTGTAATGAATCTTGTCCGAGAGTAAATCGAGAAGGAAATCGAGCAGTGACCTGATACTCTGAGCTCGGAGTAAGTATTTTTTTAAAAGTAGTCGTCGATTTCATTTTGTAGCTCACGGATCATGGCCCTGAGTTATAAAACGATCAACGTAGCTGAGATTACTTTTTATTATGTTACTTGTTTTTCTGCCGTGTGTCCTCTGTATAGATGCAGCTAGTAGAAATAGAGGGCAAGTATAAGTAAAGAGCAAGTACTCTGTTAACATCATCATACCTTTGAGCAGTTTGGTGGGCAAATACAGTACTTTTCCAGATGCACCATTATCAATTATTAGCTGGGAAAAAATGATCATTCAGGAGCCCATTAAAGGATTTTCTAATTTTCAGTAAAAAAAGATAACCAGGAATACTATATAAAACATTTTTATAATAAAATGCATTAGCATGAAATAAAAATTATTTTCAAAAATGTTTCAAACAATATTCCTCGTTTTCTCTTTTGTACTGTAAAAATCATGCTTCAGGAGGTTGGGTAATAAATTTAAGAGTACCACTATGTACTACTATGCACATATTACTCAGCACGTACTATTGATGAATAGTATTACTATGCGTGTAGTCAGCAGCGGACCTTGGCTGTAGTAAGTGCTCTCAAGTGCAACGCTGATATCGTTTCACTTCCTCTAATTTTTATGATTTTTGTCATACATTATTTTGGACAACATGAGGCCTTTGTGAACTTTCAGTTATATTATTTGTGGCACAGTCTTAAAATAATGACTAACTTGACCAATATTCGGTGAATTTTTAGTTGGCTTAGTCTCCTTTAGCTGCAAAAGAGCGACTTCTAATTTCAGTTGAAGTATTTTTCATGTAGAAAGCATTATTTATTTTCGTAGGTATTTGATGTCAAGGGAAGTGAAAAGTGCTTTCGTTAAATTCTCCATACCCTTGACATCATGGAACTCGACTTCAATAAATGGAGGTAAGTAATGACAAAAACTGGAAAAAACGATAAACAAAAACCGGATAAAAATGAACAAAACTAGACAGTGAACAAAAACTGAACAAAAACCGAACAAAAACGGAGGTAGTTAATGAAAAACGGATCAAAAATCCCATAAAATAAAGTAGAGCCAAGCCCTCGTCAATCCTACAATAAACTTGCTGAAGCAGTCCGTAAAAATGTTTGCAGATCTTCGACAGATCCAGTGCTGAGGGAGGCCTAAAGCCTCGTCTACACTATCAAACTCTTCGTCAATCGCGAACACACCAAAACGCGAACAAAAACACAAACTCTTCT